>JH152704.1:159112-182427 GCA_000226015.1 Mnemiopsis leidyi | reverse complement strand
TTCGCGGTAGTGGTGACGTTTGTTCCTCATCGCCCGGAGGAGATCTCGCACTGAGTCTGACTTGTACTTCCGGTACTTGTACAGATCTGGAGGAGAAGTTTTTACGGGTGTACTCCGATCTAGCTGTATGTCACTCGAGTGATAATGTGTAGTCATAGATATCAAGGTTATCGTCAAAGACATGCATCCTTTGTAAGGAGCAGTTTCTGTGCCCAGTTTCCTTAAATCATACAAACAGTAAATTGTACTCAATTTGACGCTACACTGTAAGAATCTACACGTGAAGCTGTGAGGGGGGTCTAAGCAAACATACCGTTCTCAATCTCAGGACAGAGGTTCATCCAACCCCCCCGTAGAACAGTTCCCACACAATTGTGTTCCCATCTCAGGACGAGCTCGCTGTTTTCTTCTTTCTCTACACGATCTGATACGTCCTGAAAAAGCAGACTTGGTCAAAGAGGGGATGATTTAAATTTGGGGGCAATTTGGGACCTCCAGACTCTTAAAGGATCACTCAGATTGTTGTGGAGTGTGTTTGTGTTTCGAAGAAATTGTAGAGGCAGTAAAGAGTGACAGTTTAAAAAAACAGATCGATTCTGTACCAACTCATTTCATTTCGCATTCGTCCTTGTAAGAAGGCCATTGACTAACCTCTCACTACACTTGAATGCTATCCCAGAGTAAATGTACATAAAAAACTGACCGAGTAAAAGCGGAGTTGTTTTCCCGCATCCCAAAAGTAAGGGTGCATGGCGATAGCTTCAGAAGTAGGTCTCGACCTCTTGTCTTGTGTGCCGACCATGTTGACAATAAGAGACACGGCCAGGACGTTATCTGGAGAAGAAGACAGTTTTTTTCAAATAGTAGCAGATCATTTGCTATTATCCTAGGTTACATTAATTATACTACGTTACATTAATTATCCTACATATATAATCCTACGTTACATCAATTATCCTACATGTATAATCCTACGTTACATCAATTATCCTACATGTATAATCCTACGTTACATCAATTATCCTACATGTATAATCCTACATTACATCAATTATCCTACATGTATAATCCTACATTACATCAATTATCCTACATGTATAATCCTACGTTACATAAAACCGATAAGCCGGAAAACACACCTTGTGTAGCCTCAGAGAGCGAGCTGAGATCGTAGTCGTAGTTAAGAATGTTGTTCTGTCTCCTGTAGACATCGTTACCGAAGGGATGTTGACCTCCGCTTAGGACGTAGTACATGATACAACCGTACGAGAAAATATCCACCGCACAGGAAATTCTTGTTGATGGTAGCAGCATCTCAGGGGCTATCCAGCTGAAGACATATCCGGATTTAAAACATTGAGGTTTGGGATGTTGACATGATAGTAACTCGATTGCGATTGTAGCAGGACTTGTAAAAGAAACAGAAATCGGCGATCCGTTTCTAGCGAAATTCCCGCAGTGTTTTAGCAAACAAAGCTTAGTGATAAACTAAAGTAGCGAACCACTATTAACGTTTGCAGATGTGAAATCGTACAAATATGAAACTCATTATTTAGCTGAAACTATTAAACAGAGAATATCATAAAATAAGAACATCGTGTAAAACCAATTCCAATAAAATAATATTTACAAATCTAATGTACCCGTCAGTTCCAGCAGATCCTGTTCTCGCGGTCAAACTTTGTCTGCCTTCGCTAATCTTCCGGCAAAGTCCAAAGTCAGATATCAGAGCTTTTAGCGTGTTAGAACGTTTGGTGCACTTTGTAATTAGAACATTACCAGGTTTGATGTCCCTGTGAACTGAAATTGACTTGAATAGGCGGATGAGATGATATCATTTAGGTAGATATAAACAATAACGACGAATACTGATACCGTCACACTGTAGATGTAGCAAGGTCTACTATCAAGAAACAGAAACCGACAATCTGTTGCTAGCGAATACCCTGCATTTCTTATAGCAAACAAAACTATGTGATAAACCAGTACGGTAAACCACAACTCTCAGTTGCATAAGTAAAATGTTTTGTCCGCGATCTTACCGATGTTTAGGGAATGAAGATGTTTCAAACCAGATATGGTTTGAAACAGGAGACTTTTGTTCTGAGCATTGTTCTTGGCGAAGATCGTATTTTCAACGTACTCCCGAAGGGACGCTTGGCACATTTCCAGCGCGAGGTATCGGAACATGCTGTCTGTTTCCTGAAGGCCATCGCTGTATGATCAATACTGGAATATCTAATTTGTTAAGACTTAAGTACAAGGACAGTTTCTTTCTTATCGTCAAATCGTTTTAACAACCTACCATGCAGAAATAACGGATCACGTTGGGGTGCTCGTCGGCCTGTCTCAGAAGCTCCACTTCCCTCTCGTCGATGTCGATGAAGTCTATCAAAACTCTCTTGACAGCCACATCACGTTTTTCAAACCTTCCCCTGAAAGGATATAACCCCATGTAAGACACAGGAAAGGTGCAATGAACAAGATCAACTAGATCTCGTATAGCAGCGTGGGAAAAGCGCGCCGCGCGCACAAAAAACGTCCCTTAGATTGCCTTTCACAAGGATCTTGGAGTAAATGTCTTGCAAAATTGTGCTAGTAGTTTAGCGTTTTAACGTAACGCGCGAGAACTCACTTGAAAACAACAGTACCCTCGCTGCCGTGTCCGATAATATCGCTCAAGTAAACCTCTATCTTGCCCACAGTGAAGGAATGCTTGGAAGTCTTTGTTTCAGAACCTGCAAAACAAGCTGTTATCTACACAGCAATCAAGCTGAGGTATAATGTTCGATGTATAAGACAAAGCACGAAGTACACGTAACACGTACAAGCGTGTACTACAGAAGGTAGAATTCAGGGAAGATAACTAAAGTCAAAACGGAAGTAATTGAAGTCAAAATACCGACCTTCCGTCTTTGCAGACGAGGATGTGTCTTTGAGGTTCTTTATCATAGCCAGCATGAATATCATAACGACAAATACAACCACTACCAATACCACTATTATACCCACTGAAATAATATGCCATTAAAGACAGAAAAGTTTTGGGAACAATTTCGACATCTGAAAAGTTAAGCTGATTTTGAAATTTTATCTGCAAATGTGGCAGGACTTGTAAAAGAAACAGAAATCGGCGATCTGTTTCTAGCGAAATTCCCGCAGTGTTTTAGCAAACAAAGCTTAGTGATAAACTTAAGTAGCGAACCACTATTAACGTTTGCAGACGTGAGATCGTAAAACGAGACCGCTTGAATTCGTCACACAAAATTTCTAGATGAAACGTAAAATTGCGGAGAAAAATAATGAAGTTTTTACGGAAAAATACCTGCTATAACGAGATACGTCTGGACTGGATCTTCTTTAACTTGAGTTTCAGGTATTTTTGTATCTGTTATTTTGGTATTCTTTGTGCTGTCGTCTGGAATGTGGTAAGTAGTGAGTCGCCATAAATGGTATAAGTAGCTGAGGAATACACAATAGAACACCTTGACACAGAAGGTAAACATTTGAAATTTACTGCGACACTATTTACACACATTACACATTGGATACGAGAGTATGGATGGTATCCATTTACAAATCCCAGAACGTTCAACTTTTACACAATCAAGCCCGGCCTTGTTGACCAGCAGTAAGCACGCCACTTAAGCGGTTATTTAATACCCAAACATTTGGATTTTCTCCTGTACTGCTGAACTTCATTTTTACTAAACTCTCTCATCAGTTCCTCTCTCGCTTTGATAATATACATTTCTCGCAGAACGTCAGTTTTCCCATCGACTGAGTAAGGTTCATCTTATTAAACTAATTTATCAATCTTGGCCGGTAAGCTTCATCCCAGTTTAAGGTTTAAGTTCATGTCCTGATTGATTGATTGCCCTAACCGGGCTGGCATCTAAGGGCCATCTAAGGGCCATCCTTGTACAAAAAATTCGGGAACAGAATGTCCTGCATTTCTTGTTATTCACATAACAAGGGGCTGCAGTACATTTGAAGGCAATATAATTTAACTCTAAAAAACACAAATATATTTACCCGCTACATGGGAAATAAGGAGATGTTCAGGCATTATAGGCAGGACGTGTCTCCCTATCATTGTAACTTCCTCGTCCAGCTGTCCTATGCTAGGATATCTGGGTCTTTGTAGTGCATGTGCGTGCATTACTTCGTTCATAGCGTATATGCCTGTGAAAACATAGCATAAATACCTGAATATTTGCAAAGTATCTAAGTGGACGGAAAGTTTTTTCTTAAGTTCATATGACGTTTTCACACGTAAATTCAGGACAACGTTTTCAATTCACGTACCTCCGTCGTATTTGCCGATGAAGAGTGTGTTAGCAACATTCTTCTGCTCATCCGAGATAAGATCTCTTATATCTCTTATTAAGTAGCTCACGATCGTGTCAGCGGCCAAAGTTCTGAAATTTATGACATGTATGTCATGGTTTGACAACGTTTATTATTTCGCAAAAGATTGATCTGATTGTTCAAAATTTCTTGTTTTCTCTGAGTAGACTCGGACAAGGGACACAAGTTGTTAATTGATAATCACGTTCCGATGTTAAACATCATAGTCATACTCAATAAATGTATTTAATTTGTAGTGTTGAAATAGTTTAAAGTTTTAAATTTTGAACAATCAGATTCTTCTATGAGACTCAATAATACTTCACGACTACAACAGCAAAAGATTGACTTCGCAAAAGATTCTTATCTGCGGAATTCAAGCAGCAATAAAGTACACGAGGGCAGTGGAGCACAGAAACACTTACTTGACCCACCTATGAGGAACACGCAACAAGGAGCCAAATCTCTGAATAAACACTGAGATGACAGGGGACACTAGTTTAGTGTGCCACAGGAGATTGTTTGTGTCCGTCTGGAACGTCAGCAATGTCCCGTCACTCGAACTCGCGTAATGTGTGTACTCTGTTTGAGAAGGAGGTTACTACCCAATCAATTTGACAGGCCGCAGGATCTGGTGACCTTCTGAAACGACAACTTCACCACAAGATCAGGTGGCCAACTTCACCACAGATTTCTGACCACGATCATAGCAAAAAAACAAATTTTCCATGGTCACGGTCAAGTTCTTTGACGAAAATTGATTGACATTGGCCAATTTTATTCGGTAATGAACACCATCCGCGAGACGATTTTTCAAGGATCCACAGAATGAACCAACTTACTAACGAACTAATCAAATAACAAACTAACCGTAGTTATGGTCAGTAAGTTTGGGAGCAGCGTAAGAGACGTAAGTAACATTCCATGTCTGTGTGGACGTCTTACTGTCAACTATGGTAAGAGAGTACTCTGTCTTCCCCACGTACAAGTTACTTTCAGCGTCTTCCTGATAAAGTTACTCTATAACTCTAATCTTACCATATTTGACTTTGACGGAAAAACTTAATTAAGAGGATATCAAGTATCTCATTCACCTTCCCAAACCGATCTCTCTAATAATTCTCCGTCCTTAACTTTCCTACATACCTGAGCGACAGCCGTACACGTTTCAATGCCTGCAGTCGTTACACTGGAATGTTTGTCTCCACTAGCGGGGTTTAGAGCTACCCAGTAATCTGTCTTCTTGCCAGCGTACAACAGTCCGCTGCGTGTCCTCATGGGGGAATTGTTTACCATCTCTGGTATTGTGTGTTGTAGTTTCTGGAGGGATGTTTGGAGGGTGTCAGTATTGCTATATAGCAAGCTGTGGAATTGAAGAATTTCTACATAGCAAGCTGTGGAATTAAAGAATTGCTGTACTGCAAATAAACATAAAAAGTACAGTCAACAACAAAAAATCGAGAATAAATATGCCAAAATTGAACTCGACATCAATGAACTAATCCAAATTGGCATATCACTCCTCTATGTAAGCTAACCTCAATATTTCCTCTATTGACGATGTACAAACTCCCGTCCAGTGGATCCGGGAAGAACTTCTGATTTTCCTGGAATGCGTTAGGAACACTGACCACCTTGTCCTCCTTGATCTTCCATTTCAGAGTTCCGGACGCCGTGTCGAGAGCATAGAAGGTCCCATCAAGTGTGGAGATATAGAGGGTAGGGGAGGAGGGGTTCTCTACTTCCTGGCTTCGGAGCTGAAGGAGAGTGGGACTAGAGGCGAGTTAGGTTGTGGCATGTGGATACATAGTTATGGTAGATCTTATCTATTAAGCCAGCCACAAGATACTTAGCACTTACTTACCTCAATAAAAAGGGAACAGAGGATAAAGGCTAAGGTTAAAAACAATCTGATTGTTCTGATCATATCCCTTGTCAAGTACAATCATTATCATTCAGGTAGATACAATCTCGAGATGGAGAGAAGGGCGGGATTTATCCGCTAGGGGGGTGGTCTCATTGCTGGAAATGTTTGGATAGGTAAGTTGGTTAATTTTATTTTCAACGTAATCTATCATACAATTGCTATGCAGAATGATTGCCATTTACTTCAACCCTTTTCCTCATTAAACAATTAATTATGATTTGCGTAGCAACTAGATGCGTACATCTTAAATAGTTTCGTTTCGAAATTCACAGTCGGTCCAATTAAGCTACAAGGATAGCAGAAAGTACTTCGCTGTATATTCAAATATTCAAAAAAATTATCATGACATAAAAATTAAAATGAAATTAAAATTTAAATATGCAGTAACGTTCTGCTAGCTGGCTGCAAGTACACATCACACATTCAACACGTCTTAAAGCAATGATGCAATGTGAGCGGTGCTAGTAACCGAGCACAGCGAAAAGTGAAAAAGAAATGTATCTCTTGACACACGTGTACATAAGTAACACAGTGATTACTGGCGACCTATGGCGATTGAAACATAATAAACAAAATTACACCACATTACTCTCGCACCATGCGGTTGTATATTACTTATTAGTCTTCAATACTTACACGATGATTAAAGAAAAATAGGAAATATCAGCACTGCCGTTATCGTCAACATTGAACAATTTTTTGTTATCTTTTCAAATCTTCATATCTCTCAATTATAAGTGAATACAGTACAAATATAAATATATACACAAAGTCTCTGAAATGTCCACACTAGTGCGTACCAAAAACTGGAACAGGATTCTCAAAGAAGAGGGGGGGAACAGACTCAGCTGACCATCATTCTGGGGGCGATACTCATGGACATGAGCTCCTGGAAGAGTAATTTGCACGCGTAAGGAATCCTGACCTGACTGATCTGAGTCTTGTTCTTGCAGCCCTTACATTCGAACGTGTTGTTCTTTAGGTTGGCAATGATCATCATACCACAGAGATTACACACGTGCACCCGGTACGCGTCAGATACTTCGAACAGTCTCTCGTGCAGGAACATTGATGCGCCGTGCGCAATGATAGCGTCACGTTCCATCTCGCCGAAACGCAGACCACCATCTCTAGACCGACCCTCCATGGGCTGTCGCACTAGGATGGAGCATGGTCCACGCGCACGTGCATGAATCTTGTCGTCAACCATATGTTTCAGTCTCTGGTAGTACGTGGGCCCGAGGAAAATTTGTGTGTTGATTTTTCTGCCGTTAAAGCCACAGTACATGACCTCGTTTCCTCTGGAATGATAACCAAACATGCTCAACACGTTGGAGATTTTCTGGACGTTACACGCGTCGTTGAAGGGAGTAGCGTCACCTTCCTGACCCTCGTTGGCGGAGACCTTGCTCTGCAGACACTCGATTAAATGACCAATTGTCATACGGGACGGTATAGCGTGAGGGTTTACAATGATGTCCGGGACTATTCCCTCGCAGGTAAAAGGTAGATCTGAAAGTAGGGTAGGTATCGATTAGATAGAATTCTACAACATTCCTTAAAGACTTGACCATTAGAAACGTTCTAGTTTTAGGCGTTACATTTTACAACGAGACTTTAATTTATATTCATTTCATAACTTTAACGTAAGTTAAATATGCAAAGTAAATAACTGCACGCACCCTCCGTTCTGTAAGTAAGCCCGCAAGTTCCCTTCTGTCCATGTCTACTGGCAAACTTGTCTCCTATCTGAGGTACTCTTACTGATCTGACTTTAACCTTACAGAACTTGTGTCCGTCCAGGTTAACTGTTATCATCACCGTGTCCACGATACCTGACTCGCTAGATCTGGGAGGGAGAAACAGAGGAGTTAGCTTTGTTGGAGTTTTACTGGTAATTTTGGCGGTCTATATTTAGCAGAATGGTGTAGCAAGGTCTACTATCAAGAAACAGAAACCGACAATCTGTTGCTAGCGAAAACCCTGCATTTCTTATAGCAAACAAAACTATGTGATAAACCAGTACGGTAAACCACAACTCTCAGTTGCATTATCTATTCAAATTCCCACACACAGAAATATCTTCTTTTCTCTAGAAAGAAGAAAAAATGTATCCCAATTCAGATCAAGGGAAATTGGGATTAAGAAAAAAACCTGAGAGCTGAAGAACAGTCCTTTTTGACAAAACGTTTAGGAGCGTCAGCTTCTACTTCATCGTCAGGTAAGAGGCAGGTTTTACCGATGATAATATCGTCACCACTTACCTGGATAACGTTACTCGTGAGAAGCGAGACAGGAAGGAGAGAATACAGTTCTAAAGTAAAAGGGAGTATTAAGGAATGAGTTGGGTTAGAAGAAAAAGGACGACACTGTGGCCACGCCAGTTCATGAAAAGTTGGGGACTTAAAATGTCATACCCTCATTCCAGGAGCAATGAGTCCATCATCTTCGATCTTCTCATAGATAGCACGTCTCATTCCTCTACAGTTGTTCGGGTCTGGCATTTCGAACTGTTCCTCTTGATCCAGTCCCTTCTTAGTTTCGCTGTCCCGATATGACCTGAGTGGTGTAGTTTGAGTAAAGGAATGCTCGGAATGTGCACGGTGCAGTGTTGCTCGAAGGGTCATAACTGATCGACAGAGATCAGATTGAATTTATGAAAATTTGTAGCAAGGTCTACTATCAAGAAACAGAAACCGACAATCTGTTGCTAGCGAAAACCCTGCATTTCTTATAGCAAACAAAACTATGTGATAAACCAGTACGGTAAACCACAACTCTCAGTTGCATAACAAAACGACAGCTTGAAAAGGTTTAACATTTAAATGAGGTAACTTAGTGTAACATTTCAATGAGCAGATACCTGTAGAAGACAGATCTGAAGAAGCCTCTGTCAATAGCACTCTGATTCAGGATGACAGAATCTTCCTGGTTGTACCCAGTGTAACACATGATACCGACAATAGTGTTGATTCCAGCAGGCAACTCTCTGAAAAACGGCATTTTAGCGGCAGTAGTAGTAGGGGAGTAGGAATAGATACCGTAATTATTAGCGGCAGTAGAAGGGGAGGAGGAATAGATACCGTCATTATTAGCGGCAGTAGTAGGGGAGAAGGAGGAATATATGACGCGGACGTCATTATTAGCGGCAGTAGTAGGGGAGGAGAAATATATGCCGTCATTATTAGCGGCAGTAGTAGGGGAGGAGGAGGAATAGATGCCGTCATTAGCAGTAGAAGGGGAGGAGGAATAGATGCCGTTATAATTAGCGGCAGTATTAGGGTAGGAGGAAGGGGACACCGTATAGTTGACCAATAGGACTAACTATTTATACACTTACTGAAGGTACAACGTTTGTGAATATAGATCCGGGATCTTAAATAACGAATACACACTCAAAATGTAAAATGGTAATTCTAACACTAGAATTGTGAACTAAATCAAAAACTGAAAAATGACATAAAAATTTGGCAAAATAACCTGAAATGAAGATACTCCATACTCCTAGTAGTAGACAGTGGTTTCTGGGGATAAAACAGGACGTGCGCTAACGTGTCCATGCGGATGTGAAAGTTGGTGATGTAAACACCCATAGCCTGTTTTCCCATAGCACTCTGGTACGTGTTTCTGGGACTGGCGTTGTGATCTGGGAAGGGTATGATACTGGCACAGACTCCCAACACCATGCTGGGGTGGATTTCAGAGTGGGTAAACGTTTTGGAGTAGACTTTCTTTTCTTCTAAATCTTCTGGTAACATGGCTATCATACAGTTCTCTTCTTCGTGCGTGTCTGAAATTTTTCACAATGTCAAAACTCTTTATCGTTTCAGGAATCAGTCTTAAAAAGCTAGAAAACATTTAAAAAGGCACTATAGTGTAGCAAGGTCTACTATCAAGAAACAGAAACCGACAATCTGTTGCTAGCGAAAACCCTGCATTTCTTATAGCAAACAAAACTATGTGATAAACCAGTACGGTAAACCACAACTCTCAGTTGCATACAAAACGACAGCACAAAAAGACTGTACATTTCCCTAATTGTAGGTCTCTCGATCAGATCTAGATATAAACGTACCTATGTACTCAACAATTCCGTTCTGCACCAAGTCTTGCCACCCGAAGTTGGTGTTGTCTCTGTTCTTCAGTTTGTCGATGTGATGCTTCTTCAGGATGAGCTTGCCATTGTCAACGATCAGTAAAGGACGTGAAATTCGACCAGCATCCGCCCAAATATTGATCTGAACAACGAAATCTTAGAGAATGACTCGTGATGTCATAAGTAATGTAGAGAAATCAGTTTTGTTTCTTTTATCGCGAATAGAATTGATTGTCTTAATATCAAGGAATGAAGTAGACAGCAGAATATATCTAAGTTCACTGCGTAGAAAAAGACTGAAGCTTCTAAAATCTGAAACAAGACATTTTAAGGCTTTACAAACCTCTTTATTCCGAATATCCCTGACGATCGAGACTTCACTAGCAACAATATCCATCTCTCTCCTCAGTTTCCTTAAAGTAAACATCAACTGATCAGGTATCCTGTGTATACCAACCCAACAACCATTAACAAATATCTTGGTGGCATCAGCAATAGAAGCAGCTGTAATCTCCTCCAAATTCTCTGTCGCCCACTCCTCCAAAAACTCCAAAATGAATGTGGGATCAGACCCGACAGAAACATAAGCCATGAGAGCAAGGTTTTTGACCAGACCAACAGCACCTCCCTCAGGAGTCTCAGCCGGACAGATCATTCCCCAATGGGTGTTGTGAAGCTGACGAGGCCGGGCTATCTTACCGTCTCGTCCTATTGGAGAGTTTACACGACGCAGATGGGACAGAGAGGAAGCGTAGGTAAGTCTGTTGAGTACCTGGGACACTCCAGCTCGAGCTTGGTGAGCTTTCTTCTGGTCTCCCCAGTTACCGGTAGCTAGGGAGTATCTCATACCGTTCGTTATAGTGTCCGGTCTCACTGCTACTGTGAGGTTAAAGTCTTTACCTTGGTCCACAAACTTCTGACAGTAAAGTCTGATCTCTTTTTGGAGTTTCTTGAAGAGGGTTCTGAAGAGGAAGTTAAGGAGAGGACCGGCTAGATCCAGACGTTTGTTGCCGTAGTGATCTCTGTCGTCCAGCTCACGTCGTCCTAACGCGCCCAGCAACAGTCTGTGTACCATGTAGCCCAGGAAGTACGCTTTCTTCGTCTCGAAGAAATCCCCAATACCTACGTGGGGTAACATTTCCTTCTTTAAAATGTCCTTGGCGTATTTTATACGTTTGTTCTTGGGAACGCCAGCCCTGGCACCTCTGACACCAATGAAGTTCAGAGCAACCTCCTGTTCTTGGACTACAAATGCTTCGTCCAGGGAAGGTTTCAACATTTCCATCAGCTCCTGATCGTCGAAATCGTAGATAATGTGCTCCAGAATATCACGATCAGACACGAAGCCGAGCGCTCGGAAAATAATCATGATGGGTATTTCCTGTTTGACGTACGGGAGGGTAGCCACGATCCTCTGTCCGATACCGGTCTTACGACTGCTCTGTCCACCTCTGGCTAACATGGACACCCACATGGTGCTGACAGGTCGGGAAGAGTTCTCTATCATGGATCTGATCTCAGCTACGTAGGCATACTTGGAGTCTTTCTTCTGGAAGATGAACACAGTGTTTGTTGTCATTTTCTCCTGAGCAATCAACACTTTCTCTGAACCGTTGATGATGAAATATCCACCTGGATCAAGGGGACACTCGTTGACTTCGTTAAGATCACGATCTGATAGCTTGTTGAGGAGACAACACACCGAACGTAGCATGACGGGGAGACGGCCGATAAATGTTCGTTCGTGCATGTACTCCTCTGGTTCGCTGTCTTCTTTCTCTACTCGCTTTACAATGTCTGGGAGAGAACTTAGTTTATTTATCAATTTTACTACGATGTCCACATCTAGAAATTATCATTTGGTCTACGTCCGGGTGTCATGGTCATGTTCAAATGACCATGGCGATAGTGAAAATTTCAATATTACTGAGGTTAAATGGTCAAAATTTAAACCACAACCAAATCCAAATTTTCCATGGGCATGGTCATTTTTTTACCATTGACCATGGAGAAAATTCCACGTTGTCATGGCAACAGTCAGTCACTTACCTCCCCTGACCATTCACATTAATCAATTCTATCATTCCAATCACACGAAAATCAATATTTACGTTTAACCGCCAGACAAGACAGTCTACACTTACCAGCGAACAACATAGAGGAGTAAGTAAGATTCCGAAGTCTGGCCTCGTTAGGCATGAGAGGGGAGCCCGAGCCGTCCTTCTCATAATGGGTGGGTTTCTGGAGGTAGATCTGCTCGAACTTGATGAAGTATCTGGTGGGGACGTCCTCCTCGGTCGAGGTGTACTGTTGTTCAGCTACCAGCTCTATCGGGGGAGACTTCTCCACGATAGACTGCACTTTTTTCTAAGAAAGTACAAGCGATTAGGAAGTTTTACACTTGGTATTGTTAAGTACATTTCATGTGAGTATTACGTACATTGGATCAAAATCGAAAAATAAGAAGAGCCGTTGAAATTAGAAACCTCCTAAAGAATTGTATGCGGAAAATAGCAATCTTACTCACAAGGATGAACTGGTCGAAAGACTCCAGTTGCTGGATGACAAGACCCTTCTCGGCGAAGTACGAAGAGATGATGTGCCAGCAGGCTTCCTGCCACATCTCCGTAACTTCGTTCCCGTCATCGTCTTGATCCTGATAAGAGATTGGGTGGGTGGACAGTGTCGTGAGGTAGGGTAAACTTGAGAAATTAGCCAGCAACAAGCAGGTGGTAGGTAGGTATGGACGCATAAATGGTGGTTTAGTTTTTTGTTTTCAGAATGTAATGATTGTCTGAGCTGAATTTAAAAAAACGTTTTTTATCTTGAGATAGTTACCTGATAGTACTGTTCATAATCGTCCATCTTTCCTTAGTTAAACTGCTGAAATGGACTCGAGTCCTTCTTCTACATCTTGCTAAATGGTTACATGCTTATTAGTGGTACTGCTAATAATCAATTTATTTAAAATTTAAAATTTTTGATCGTGTCTATTACAATACATTTAGGGATAGCAACGCTTTGATGGCTAATAACAGTTAACACAACGTTTTGGATTGGGCTCCTTCAGTGATAAAACAAATTGCAATATATGAATAGACTATGCACAAAAAATTTTTTTACATATCATACAGACATATCAACAAAATTTATTGAAACTTTAAAATAAGAAAACAAAAAAATAAAGTAAAATTTGATATTTCCGTTTCTCCTAACTAACTCTTTTAGGAGCACAAGAATTGGACGAAACAGATAATGCAATTTAAACTTTCGGCTAGGGACTTCATCAACTCTGTGAAGTATTGACTGATTTCTTAGAACATAAAAATTCCGCTACTATACCGCTAAGTATCTACATTCCGATTCAAGGAAAGTATATTTTACGTATTTGGGCAATGTTTTCTCTACAAATTGGGCATGTGTAATTGATTTTGTGTACCTCTTTAGAGCACAATAAACACATACAAACATGCCCGCAAGGTATAACAACCGTCCCAATAGGATTACTCATGCAAATCACACACGATTCTGGAGTCGCGTGTGAACTGCCACTGCCACTATTACTCATTTCTTCCATTTCCCGTTTCAGAGCCTCCTGCCTTTTTCGGTCCTGGTACCTCTTGTATTTTTTGTATCCCACATACAAGGCGAAGGCGGATAGACATATAACTCTGGGATTCTGCAAGATCTCCTTTACAGACTGTTTACCGACCACACTAAAAAGGCAGTGTGCTGGAGGCTTGACCAACGGTTGAACTATATCGAACAGTTCAAGTCTGTCCAGAAAGACTTCGTCCATTTTCCAGAGTTGAGATATTGGGAAGGACACCGACTTCCCTTCTACATCCCTCTATCATTTCTTGCTAGGTGTTGTCAGCAGATAAGTATCAGTTACTGCCGGTATTGGGCAGTGCGGTACAGTAAGTAATAATTAATGTCAGAAACACAGTAAATCAACAAATTTTGTAAAGCAAATTAGCTCATAACAATAAACATCAAACAGATCAACTCGTCAGTCGAAAAATATTCAAATATTCATAATTATTTCAATTCAATTTTAATTGCGTATAAATAAGTGTAATTAAACAAACGAAATCAAATTAACATCAAGTACATTTCAAGATTTACAACAACAAAAAATCGTACAAAAAGGTTCGCACATTGCGATTACATTGCATTACCTCATAAAACAGCAACTGATAAACAACTCTGGAAAATAAAATCCTTACAAAGTTGGGCCCCGTAACCACTTTTCAAATCAGAAACATACCAACATTGAAGGTATGCACAAAACCTGACTAACTGAAAAAGACATCCAAACCTAGATTATTTCAGCTCTATTTATTTGGCTTGTTATGTGCGACTACAGTTAACGCCCACTTCAAATTTATTAACATGAACTTTAACGCTTTAGTCCATTGTTCTTCGCTATTGAAATGAAGTTTTATACTGTAAAATCCTTTCTGATCACCAATTTTAGATTTATCGATTTTATAGGGGAAATTAAAGGAGCCCTTTTTCTCAATAGAATCTAGGAACTGTTTCAGACAGTCCAAGAAAGCAACCATCCCTTGATCAAACTTGGCGTCCCAGAACAGCCGCAGACCACCGTTGGTGAAAAGAGGTAGTTTCGTTTCACCTTGGAGATAGCTCTGACTTCCAAACGGCACGATCTGCAAATAAACTCGATTTAGATTTGCTGGCTGTTTTGCGCAACAGTTTTTTAAAAAGCAAGGCAGTGGTCTGTGAATATACTTAAAAGCTACATTAAATGAAAATTCAGGAATTTTAGGACTCATGATAACGAACCTTGTAACCCTGGAAGACGAAGCTGTTAGCATTAGCCAGGGAATAAAGCAGCAGTGCAGTCTGGCCCCAGGCAGCGTTAACCTCATCCCACTCCACGTTAAACGTTGGCAGTCTGCCAAGTCTAAAACCGTTAATCGTACCGAAGTGACCTTCATGCCAAATGTGGAATACTGTGTTGAACACATTTGTTTTCTTTAGTTTTTCTAGTTCGTTGTGCGAGTATTTTAGTTCGTCGTCCAAACACTTCTGTTGTAAATTTACCTGAAAGTTCAAATACTTAAGAAAAAACATAGGACTGCATCCAAGCGCAAACAACCCAATTTTTAAAAGCTATTTCAAAATGGCAGAAAAACAATTTCAGTTTTCGACAAAAACATGACTGAAACCCCCAAACTTCAAATTCCCAACCTCAGCTAGCCTGTGTTCGTACTGGTTGATCTCCCTGTGTAGCTGTTCCTCCTCCCTCTCCAGCTCCTTCTCACTCAGCTGTAGAGCAGCCAGCTCAGCAGCTACACCTGCCCTCTCCTCCGACACTTCGTCTAGCTCCAGCAGCAGCGCTGCTTCCTCCACGCGCAACTGCTCTATCTCCTCGTCAAGTTGTGAGGTGATAGCTGAGTCTTGTTGTTGCAGTTGCGCTAAAACTTTACGGTAGTCAGCACAATCCTGGGTTAAATTGGCGTTAGTCTTATTGTTGCAGTTGTGCTGAACTGTACAATCCTGGATTAAATTTCTGTTAGTTGTCAGGGATAAGGCTCGTATATCATAGCATATTGTAAGTGTGTAAATAGATTGACTCATTTTTTTTCTTTTATCCAAGCACTGTTAAAACAAAAGTTAAAAACTCATCTTGAATCACTGTATACGGAAACCTGTTTTAAATTTCTGAGTTGAGAGTCGAGCTGCAAGAAGAGTACGTTAGTACACTCCTCGCAGAGCGGATGATCTATTTCCGAGTTCTCCGACAATATGTCGAACAGTTGCATAGCAACTCGGAGTTTGTAGCTGAACGCCTCTGTTTTAGCTGCCTCCGGCTTGGCAAGGACACAGAAATCATCCTTACTTGTGTTGTCAATTATTATCTTTCTGAGGAATTGTGAAAATTTATCAACCAAATTAAGCCGGTTGGAGGATAATTTTCATAAAAGGTGAACATGAACAATTGTGGCCTTTAAAAAACAGATTAAGGAGAGTTAATGTGGACTAAGCTAAGTAAGATAGAAAACCTGTCAGCTCCGTCATTAGCGTGTATGTCGATAGGAGGGTTAGCTAGGTAGTCGGGAGTCGGTTGTGTGGAACTTCTTCCGTCAGTTAGATGTGCTGTGGTATAGAGGATTTAAATGCAACAATGTTCGTTACATACGCTAGATTCTTTACACACGCTAGATATATTAGATACGCTAGATTCGTCATTTTCGTTAAAGAACGAATTTACAACTGGAAATTTGGATAGAAGCTATTAGAAGAGTCAAGAGTAAGTATGATTTGTTCACTACAGAGACCTGTACTTACCGAAGTTTTTGAGTAAGTATGATTTGTTCACTACAGATACCTGTACTTACTGAAGTTTTTGAGTAAGTATGATTTGTTCACTACAGAGACCTGTACTTACCGAAGTTTTTGAGTAAGTATGATTTGTTCACTACAGAGACCTGTACTTACCGAAGTTTTTGAGTAAGTATGATTTGTTCACTACAGAGACCTGTACTTACCGAAGTTTTTGAGTAAGTATGATTTGTTCACTACAGAGACCTGTACTTACCGAAGTTTTTGAGAGAAACATTCTGCAGGGAAGGGTCAAGTTTGAGGGGTCTAGCACAGCGCTGACAACAGAAACTGACTTGAGTGGAAGTAGGACTACCAACACTGCTTCCAGAACTCATTACATGTCTGCAATAGATAACATGGGTAACATTGCGTTTTTGTGCGAGAATTACCATCTTGTAAGTACAGCCTTTAATCTGTATTTTTACGTGAAATTAATTCTTTTGGGATGACAGAAGTTAGTAAAAATAGGGTAAATATTATGTTCCACAAAGTACAAGGGAGTAAAAACAGGCAAACTTAATACAATTACAAAAGAGCTTTACATAAATTCAAATAAATTAACATTTAGTTTCTAGTTCTTACGATATTGAAACCGAAAGTTATCTGTTTCTGCAATGTATGTTACTTTAACGAAGTAATTAAAAGCTAAACAAAACACTGTAATGATAAAAAATGACGACGGAACCGGGTCTTTTCTTAAGATATCTGATATTTCACGGGTTTGGTAGAGACAATAGCCAAAGAATAGCTCGACAGGATTAGAAAATCTCTCAGTATAGCCCCTTCCCAGTCGGTAGCCCCCTTGAATAGTCCTACTGCGATCAGGGCGATTGACAAACATGTTGATGGAGCTATAAACCAATAAGAATCCAGTACAGCTAAAGACGATAAATAGCTTGTTTCGTTGGATAAACCTCTGTATCTCAGAAAAGTCCAGATCGTACCAAACGTAATTCCACCATCTCTCCACACTACCCTTTATCTTATCAAGCAGGGTTTTCTGTCGGACAATATCGTCAACCTCCTGTTTAACTTTAGCAGGAATGTTATCCAGTACATTACCAATTATCTTATCAGGGAGCGCCAGATACTCGCTGACTTTATCAGACACCACTTTTACGTAGACAGTTCCGATATCAGAGGGAGAGACGGGTCGCGAGTACTGGTAGTAATACCCCAGAGCACCTCCAACACACGCCAGACTTAGTGCACTCCAGTTGTTTGTCAGAAAGTCCATGTTTTAGGTTAGATATTTTTCTCCACCTGACTTTTTTTCTGTGGACACTCAGCTCTTCTCATTGTGGGCTAATAGATTGTCGTACGGTGGCTGGCCTCATTCACTACATAAATCGTACGTCACAGAGATATAGATAGCTACGTAAACGACTGACAATAAGTCTGAAACTTAAAAGGAAGTCGACAATCAAATGAAATACCATTGCTTTTTTGTAGATACGGGATAGTGACTTATCAGTAGGCCAGATTTGATAAGTGCAATAATACCACGATGTTTACTGAACATAACTGAACTTTTAAATCAATGAAATATTCACATAGCAATATACATATACAAATCAACAAACAATATCAAAATTCGAACAAGAAAATTCAATAATCGATATAAAGGCATATCATATTGGCTCCACCTGTAACCTAACCATGGTCCAATGACTTTCTCTTCTACTACGAAGAAGTCATCAACACTTATTACTCACAAAGTCAAGCAATCTATATGCTTTTTAGCAACCTATCCAAACAAACACGAGCTTGAAAAAGGATAAACTAAGTCTGGGAGTAAAAACCTCAAGCATTGTAAGTTCTGACGATCTGGTCGATGTCTTGTCTACACACGGGACAAGTTTCAACTTGCTCCGAACACAGCAGACACACACAGACATGCCCACACGGTATGAGTACCGTTCCTCTGGGGTTGTCCAGACAAACCACACACGATTCCTGTGAACTGTTGCTGTCCCTCATGGACTCCATTTCACGTATTAGAGCTTCCCGTTTCTTGCGTGTGAGGTAGCTCTGGTATCTCTGGTATGCCATGTACGCAATGGCACCTAAACTGATAGATCCAAAAAACACCATGAAAACTTTGGGAGTAAAAGTTCCTCCTTTTAAATCTTGTAATATTTCCGTTAAGGATTGTCTGCTTAGCAGATAAGGAAAACCGTTCGCAGGCGGTTCAATAGAGAGACTAGATTCAGTTCGTTTAACAGTTCCTATAGCCGTCAGAATCGTCTCAACAGGCAACAGCCTCTCTAAATACTGGTGTCCCTTTACTTGGGATCCCACCACATAGTTTACTAAATGTCTTACTGCACTTGTCTCATCCTTCGGTTCGAACTTGTCATACACTATCTGAGTCGGGGACTGGTAACTAAGATTAGGACTGAACACAGAGATAAAGTTCACTCCGTCCGTCAGAGAAAACGGCACTTGGTTCGTAGCCAGACTGATGAGAGATTCGGAGTCCAGCCACCTCTGGAGGGCAGACGACCATTCTGAGCGGTGTTCAACAACTTGTTGTTCGCTCAACACACCCTCCAAATTGTCTAGATACTTGCTGGGTATAGCAGCACCTGAAGCAAATACTTTGCCGGTAACCGATATTAGTTCTATCTCATTTATCTCATTTTCGTCGAGGTAGTCTATAAGGCGAGATACTGTCGGGAAGGAGGTAGCTTGGGAGACTGCGCTGTAGTGACTGTTGCGCTGATGAAGGAGGTATGCGCAACCAGCGCAAAGTCCAGCTGAGCTCGCTGCTATAACAATGTCCCACCTTACATCCATACACTACCTGTGTGCAATAATATTATATTAGAAAATGATTTAAATTCTCATCTAGCTTCACAAAGGGGTTAATTTCAAAAATTTACTGCTCAATTTCATGAAAATTGTACATCATGTTCGATATATAAACTTTGCCGAGTAAAACAAATGTTAGATAGGTAAAAATCATTTAAATAACTTAAACGGAATCCTGAATAGTAGGCTCGACGAACTCCCCAGGAGCTGAAATGATTTCACCGCTTTCGTCTGTCGTGCCTCCCATCTCGCCGTGGAGATCCATAAGTTTACTGGCGTCGAATTTGGGCTTCTTCAAAACTTTAACTTTTCTGATGTGAACGTCATGAAGAGGGTAGATGTCCATGCATTCCTTCTCGATGTCCTTGCCGATACTGTCTGGGATCAGTTTGTTAACGAAAGATTTCAGGTCCTCAGTAGAGGCTTCTTTGGTCATGGTGTCGACCATCTTCTTTCTGATGGCTCGGACCTGTGAACTTTTGGCGTAGGCAGCTTTCTTGATCTGCTTGCTGACCCTCTTGGTGAATCCAAGACAGAAGACTCGGAGGAGATATCCATCTGTGGTTTTGACATCGACGTGAGCCTCGATCAGGGTCTGCCACTTTCGGACGAGAGAACAGAGCTTGTCCCGGGTGAGGTCCATGCCGTGGAAGTTGGTGTAACAGTACTTGCCTTGAACATCCTCGCAGATCAGTTTGAACTTCCTGAAGGCGTTCTCGTCGTCGTTAAGATCAGCGAGGGCACACTCGTACACTCGGCCCTTGAGGGCGTCTGAGGCGATCTTCATACCGGTGGTTCTGGTTACGAGGGTCTTGCCGACATCTCTAACACTGAACATGCTTGGGGCCTTGACATCGTACCACTCCTTCTTTGTGAAAGGATCTACTATCTTCTTCTTGTTTCCCTTCCTTTTGGATAGACGCTTGTTCTTGCCGATAGCCATGCTATTCTAAGGCCTGGGTTTGAAATGGTTAGAAAATAGTGAACAAGTTGGCTTTCAATATTTTTCAAGAGAGTATGATTGAAATTGATCAGAGCTATTCTATGAGTCAAAGAAAACATCTTCGCTGCGAAATCACAGCACTAACTAGCAAGAAATATTCAGTAAACTAATGCAACGAAAATGCTGCTGATTCAAAAGTTAATCTTTAATGCATACTGGCTCTTATGTGAAAACGGATTAAAAATAGAATTTCTAAATTAAGTCGGCCGATGCACCTGTACAAATCGCATGAACCGACAACCGTAGGAAAATAGACAGCATATAATCGAATTTAAACTTTGATGGAAAAACAAAGATGTCAAATTTGTGCAACATTTTCCGCTTCAGGCACAATAATTCGAAATACTATCTTCTGATGCCTGAAACCCTCACTGACTGACAGGATCTTATCAACAGTCCTCACAGACTGACAAGATTCAAGACTCGACATTTTTGCGTTTCTTCTCTGCCTGCTTAAGTTCCTGCTGAACAATATCAAAGGGTTTTTCGTCGTCACTATCTTCCGGACAAAACTGGGGCGGAGCCAGCCCTGAAGCCGCCATGAAGTATGACAAAGTACCACTGTCGTGAAAAGCGAACATTACTGAAGTGTAGAAATCGATCGTTGGGTCAGGACAGAGCGAGTCTGATATGGGTGGTTCTGAATTAGTCGTGTGAGGTTGAGTGTCTCTGGAACAATCCATGGCCGAAGATTCATCGACGTCATAGGGGATTAAACCTAGCCTTATCTCCTCAGTCTTCGCTCTCTTTCTGTCCTCTTCCTCCCTTTTTATCTCGTATTCAAACTGCTGCTGTTGCACTTCCGTGTGAAGTTTCAGACATTTGTCCCGATCAAAACTCACGTCCTCGACAAACCGAGACATCGAACCTGTAGACTTATTTATTTCTGCTTCTGGTAACCCGCTATGACGATGTTCAAATGTATCAGGTCTACAATGATCTCGATCAGAGGAGTCATGTTGCGAAGGTTCAACAGTCACTACACCAGTGCTGATGTCGACAGCTAACTGTCTCACTCTCTCAACATACAAAGTTAAATCTGCCGACAAAACGTCCCCCTGAACGGGAACAAACACCACCAGAGACGACTCTCTCGTCTCCCGAGCTACAACTACCGGTTTGTCACACAAAGTGATCTGCAGAGCTGATGTCCAGTGTCTATTCAAAAGGAGATCGTCGATGATTAGTTGGCAGGGTAGATCTGTCATTGAGAGTTTAGTGTCCGTTTCTTTCTAGAGTTGGAGTGGCTGTTCTTAATGGGGTAAATCTGAAACTTGGCTAAATTTGTTAGAATTGCCAAATCGAATGCCAGACATATATGTAATATGTTCATTAATAATTAAAGGTTTTAAGCACATTGAAACGAGAAAAATGCCATCATATAATATTTATCGACAAGTTTAACATTCACAAATCAAATCTTTACAACATTAAATGAATCTTGAAATATATCACCAATACAATTCAAAATAAATAAATAAAAAATAAACAAAATTCTCCATGCCAAGTAAGTCTTAACACAATAGTCATGCAGTCTGAACAACCCAATATATACAGTTCATTATCCGCTTCATGCTCTAGAGATCTATAACAACCAATGTCTGGAACAGTGAAGAAGGGAAGAGAGAGTCTTCTTTTCCTGAGAATAAAACAAAGAGGGTGAGCGGTTGAAATATCTATATAATTTAGCAGTTTTATTGTTTATTAATCAGAATAAGGCCAGGTTGTCTTTCTCTTCCCAGACATGTGTTACATCCAAGTCAAACCGAGCCAGCATCAAAATCGTGAGATTTTTCTACAAAGCAGGGTCCATACTTGTGACGTTAGACACTATATCCGAGATCAAAGTGCAAGGATGTGGTCATCATTTGAAGTGTATGAAGTAATGTAGATTTACATAAACTTTATGTCAATCAATTTTGTGTCATAAAGATTCACTTACAGTTTTGTAGCAGCTTGATGATGTGCGGGTAGATAGGATCAAAAGCAGGAGCACCAGACTCTCTGATCATATCTTCGTACCACTGTATAGTCCCCTGTATCATGTCTACTACCTCATAAGGGTGAGAGTAAAGCCAGGCTACGTACTGGGAAGGTGACCAACCAGCTACCTGGAAATTCAAAATGTTTATGAAATTTTTCTGTAATGTTTTTCACGAAGCCAACAAGAACATGGTTATATCCTAAGACAAGAACGAAAATACTTTAGATCAAGTTGAATTGGTAAATATTAGCGAAATGGAAAAAAAAGTTTTGCCCATAGGAAATTTTCAATCAACTAACCTTGTAGGGCGAAAGGAGGGCATCTCCCGCCCTAGAAAACATGTGGTTCAATAACATTGGTTTAGGAACATTCCTCACAGTACACAGATCTTCCACGGACAGAAACAGAACAGCTCTGAACGCTCGAAGAACTTTAAACTGCTCGCTGACAGCATGTTCATCAAGCAACCCTCCTAGAACCCTCTCCATCTCCGCTATGTCAGTAGCTATCATCATCTTGCCTCCCTCTCCGAGAGGACGCACTGCACACAGGTGATGCAGGTAGAGCGAGATCAGGGAGTCTTGAAAGTCCTGGAGTTTCGGTAGGACGGTGGTCTTGTTGGAGACGTGACTGAGGTAGTTTGAGACCAGGTGGTTGATCGTCTCTTCGATCAGGTTGATGTAAGTTGAGCAGTCTGTTATGTCTTGCTTGTCGAAACCAAAGTCCGTGTCGTGGATCGTGTTTAGAATGTGCTCTATCTGAGACCTGGTAATTTTACAATTACATT
>JH152704.1:117882-129796 GCA_000226015.1 Mnemiopsis leidyi | reverse complement strand
ATCACGCTTTTAAAGAGACAACTGTAACTACAATGAAATACAGTTCATCATTACCTGCCTTTTGAAAGTAAGCTTTATAATCTTGTCAAGATTGAAATGAAATTTTTCGGTACGGATCGCTTGAGTATTTTTAGATCTCATAAATGCGCTACTAGCCCGAAAATAACTTGCTTCTCATCATTGCATCCCGCGCCATAGGTTAGACATTAAATAGCGATAGATGCATATGCTTAAATTAAGCAAACGATCATTGAATTTGATTTTCAGACCTGAAAAATACTTATTCATTTACGTGCACTTGTAGAACAATAATCCGGTATCGACGTATTGTGCTTCCTTGCGAGCGTGGTGGCAATTGTGCCACGCGCTGCAGCAATGCTAACGTAACACGCGAGGCCTCATCACAAATTCGTTACTCTGTTCGCGCTTCGTAGGCGCGCATCATTTGCGCGCATTTCAAAATCTGACCACCTCAATTTTTGTATTACATTGACAAACATCCGTAAATGCCGGAGTTGCCACATCATCGCTGATCGATGCATAATCAAATGGTTAAATTTTCGAATGATGATAATCACAATACTTGGGTGTACAAAAAATTGTTACATGTGTTTGGATGGCCCATCTTACATCTACGTTTTGATGTTTAATTTAAATCAAGACTCCCTCGATCCTAAAATGCCTATTGCCTACTGACCATCTCCTTATTCTCGGAGGTTTTATTTGTATTATGACTGGTGCAGACTGCAGTATGTGTTCATAACTATAAAGTAGGACGGTTTCCTTGACCACTGAGGTAGAATTCATCACTGATAGCTGTACACGTGTAAATTGATACTTCCACTCGTAAACTTATATGCTGAAGGAATTTGAACGCTGTAGAAACCATTGAACTCGACAAATTCTTGCTTTGTTATCTCACAGACTGTGCTGCATTTACAATTTACTTTAGTGCTAAGATGGATAGTTCGGTGTTCTGTACTGAACCAAAATTTCTAAAATCGAGCAGAATTTCTTTCATACCGACCAAATGCAGAAAACAAACAATCTTACATGAAAACTTGCGCGTGGATTTGTTTATTCATATTAAAACAACAAAACATAAAGAAGAGTTCTAATATCCTATCGTCGAGATTAACCTAAGAACTTATAATAATTTAACCCGTGAGCTCTGAAATCATATGAATTTCCTATTGAGACAGTGGAAACAGAATAGTCGTAAATTAAATTCAAAATATTTGATTATTTTAATGCCGAGCCTTAGATTTATAATGCAAATGGATGGCGCACATTCATAAAACCTATATAAATATCTGCATGATAATAAATTTGATATAGGGGCATGCATGCATGCAGAAGGACGGACGGACACTTTCAAGCTAAACTTCCATGATGCCCTAACAAACGTATATAATATCCATGATATACGGATCTAATAGGTGTAAGTCCGCCTTCCATGTCTTTTCCAATCTCCATACAGCAGTATCCCATAAATAATACGACATCTATCGTCTGTATGTATGTCTTCTATAAGACTTCCTCACCATTCTGCAGTACCCCATTTCTTGACATTTCTCACACAAATCCTGATTAATGCGGCGATATTTCACAATTATACGATAGGTGATAGCCATGGCTATGTCAAACTTCAACAGTTGTGACTTAAAATAGGTAATATTTCACTTGTTCTGTAACAAAGATGCGTAAAAAAGATACAAGTATAAAGAAACTTTTAATTCGTATGCTTACCTCCCGATGCTGCTCATTCCCTTTATACGGACTCTTTTTTAGCGGTCGCTGTGAGTATGGATAAACCAGTGTAAAGCAAAACTTGCATTCCTGAAAATCAATTTCCTTGGGAACTTGCAACCCGATAAAAGCGAACACTAATTAAGTAGCAGGCTTCTTAGTTCGGGATAGCATGTAGCAGGCAACGCAGGTAGATAAATCATGCCAGGCATGTGACCCCAATCACGGTAGTCATCAAGTTAACTTGCTTCATTTAGTTGAAATCCCCATTTAACCCTCACATACGATGGCTGGGCGGACTGTGAGGCTGCATAGATCCGATAGAATCCTTAGCTCAACTTCAAAGACGCTAAGCAGCACCGGGGTTCGACTTCAGAACCTCTCGATTATGAAACTGACATTCTAAGTTCTAACCAACTGCGCTACCTAGCCGTGGAAGAGCGAATACTAATTATGAAGCAAATGTGAGTTTTCCCCGTTTTTCCGGATATTGGTTTAATGGTTTAATGACTGTTGCATGTTTTATTGCTTTTAGAAGGTTCAATAGCTTTAAGGTTTTGCCTTGTTTTTTAGTTTTTGTGCTTTCCAAAAACAGCAAAATGTAATAACCGAACATTACAGCCGAAAAATATATCAAATTATGGAATAGTTTTTTCAGGTTGCAAACCATCTTCATTTAAAGGACGATAATTATGGATTTGCAACACTTCTCTGCGTAAACCGTTCTCTATCTAAATATCAGTTATATCGGTATGCCTTCTAAAATCCAGCAAGTGTAGTAATATGTTAATGCTAACTGTAAAGTCTACCTGTCCATAGTTTGCCCAAGAATACCCACTTTGCCACCTGTTATAACAATCTGGACATTGAAAGTAACCAAATGCTCGCTTGTTTCCTTGGTAAGGTGTTAAGTTTTTCGTGTTTTTCTTCTGAGAACAGTATGTGTATTGTTAACTAGATCTAGCGTTTAACCGTTTATTTGCCCTTGGAGAATTTTACACGTTACATTGTTCAAATTTGGGTCAACTTAATCATCCGTTTCCGAAGAAGATTTAAAACCAAACCACAGCGGCCATTTTTGAAAATCCTGTATTTATACAATCACGCTGGCATATGATGCAGTTTGGCAATACGGTACTACCAATTCAAGAATTTTATCTAAAAGATACGTTTGCTTAGCTAGGTCGGTTCAATACTTCAGCAAGAACGTTAAGCGGGCTTAAAGCATTGAGAACAGGCTAAAACTGTGGGAAAAACTTACATTAGGCATGGCAGAAAACTTCAATAACCCTCATTAACTCATCCAAAGTCTGGACGAATACCGCGTCAGGTATTAATTTGGCTTGCAGGAACAGTGACAAGCCCAAAATGTGACTTGAGCGTAAACTAAGAAGTGTTGCTGGGAAGGCTTTATGGGATAATGTTTGGTGGGATCGAATTAATGCGGGATACGTAAAATACAAGTCTAGATGAATAACCCGATCAAGTTTGCACGTTTTACGTAAGTAGAATAAATATCACAGTGAGCTTGACGATACGTAGTAAGTAATCAGTTCAAA
This sequence comes from Mnemiopsis leidyi, assembly GCA_000226015.1. Classification (NCBI taxonomy): domain Eukaryota; kingdom Metazoa; phylum Ctenophora; class Tentaculata; order Lobata; family Bolinopsidae; genus Mnemiopsis; species Mnemiopsis leidyi. Next base: position 126,488 of record JH152704.1, on the reverse strand, counting down.
GCTTCTTCTAAATTAAAGTCCTGTTCGGGTTTCTAAGTTGGACTATTTTGTGATTTCTTCAGAATGTCCAAAATAGTATCATTAAATTTTTCTAACTCAAATGGCATCATTTTAATACCTTATCTGTAATACCGGTCATAAGTTTGCTTCTGGAGGCTTGTAATTTGAACCGAACGAATATGTTTTGTCACACATTTTATAAGATAAATGTTTCTACTGAAAGCTTGGGAAATAACATGGTTGTCCAGAAAAGAATAGATAGAGGTCGATTTCCAGGGTGTCCATTGATTGATTTCAGGTGTTAAACGTATCTTAAATGTTGACACTGAAAAATCAACCCGGCCAATCGGCCAGTGGCCACTGTAGTGACCGCCAAATTCGACTGCCGCGTTTTTTGCCACATAAAATTATTGAAAAAGTATAATCAATACGTTTTTGTTGAATTTAGTTGACATATATTTCTGAAAATCATTCAGAAGCGATATCTGTTATCTGTTATCTTTAAAAAAAGTGCACAACTTTACTGATGCTCTTTACACTAAAATCCACTCTGCTCGTGTGACACCATTGTACAAGGTAGCCAGATGAAATTACCCTGCCACTGTTATACTATAGCTATGTTTGATTGGTGAATTTTACATCCGATATTCAAGGTATAGTTTATCCATTTATGAATTCCCCTACGGCTTACAGACTATTATCACTTTGATGTAATCTGCATGTTTCATTTAATCAACAATGCTCAACTGAAGGTACAGTTCGTGTAGTTCGTTCTCCTGTACCACACACACGCGTACAACCCCACCAGTATCGAGGTTGGAATGTAGAAGACCAGCCCCACCGTCCAAACCGTAGAAAAGCTACACCACATCAGCAACTGTCCCACTATAGGAGGCTCCGCAATACAGCCGAGCGTATAGTGTATACCCAGCCAATTGCGCGTTAACAGCAAGATATTCAGCACCGTCAGCAGGTAGTCTGTTTGACAGAACTAGAGCAGACATGGTGACGTAGTTAAGCAGAACAGCACAGATGCAGAAACACATCTGTAGAACATTGACAGCAACTCCAGATACTAACAATTTTCCAGCCTAAAATCAACAAGATTTGTTGTTGTTGTTAATATTCACATCCAAAAATAGTTAAGTTAGCGCTGATACCCAATCAACTTGCATGACGTACAAAGGTAAAACGCTTCTTGAGAAATGCGGCAGATTTGATGAAGGCCAATACTGACGTCTGACAGTAATGAAATATTTGGATTTCACATTAAAAGTTTTATTATGTCTTATCATTCATGTACAGCATTCATCTATCTTCCATGAGGCAACTTGTGATATTGTAGAAGATACTTCTATTGTAAAAGCTAATAATTATCCATTATCCATAGATTGATGGTTATACATCAAGTGGGAATAAAACCGGCGGACTTTGTCCGCCGCGGATTCCGCCAGAGCGTTCCTTTCGGCGGACTGTGGCGGATCCGCCGAAAACTCCTCCGGAGTCCGATCGGATCCGCCATTAACTCGCGGACAGTCCGCCAAATTTTGTCCGCCAACCAGACTTAAAATTAAATTCCGCGAGTTGGCGGAACAGGTTCGCGGCAGACTTGTTCCGTGGCGGAATTATTCGGCGGAATAGTAACAAAAAATTTGGCGGAACTATTTCGCCAAAATAAATTGTTGGAACAAGTCCACCGCGGAATGTAGTCCGCCGCGGAACTATTCTGCCGCGGAACTTTGTCCGCCGCGGAACTTGAACCCTAGGGTTAGGGTCAGGGTTAGGGTTAGGTTAGGATAACCCTAACCTAACACTAACCCTATTCCGCCGCGGAACTTAGCTTTTAAACTGGTTGGCGGACAAAATTTTGGCGGACTGTCCGCGAGTTGATGGCGGATCCGATCGGCGGAATCCGATCGGATCCGCGGCGAACAAAGTACGCCGGTTTTATTTTTTATCAAGTCCATGTCTAATATGCAAGAAGGGTAATGTCTTTCAAGCATGTGTGATTTTCGAGGGAAAAAGTAAGAAGGAAGATAATACAGAATAGAGTATAGAGTAGATTGATAAGCGTATTACACATCGATTTGTGGCATAAGACCTCGCGTTCCTGCTTGTATCCATTACATTACCAACCTGGTGTAGTCGAGAAGTAGTATTGAGTCTCAAAGAAGAATCTGATTGCTCAAAATTAATTGTTTTCTTTGAGTAGACTCGAACAAGAAATACAACAATCAGATACATAACCAACGTTACTTTTTTATTGCAATTTCTGGTGCTTGTTAGTTGTAGTGAGATAAAGCGTCAAAGAAAATAAGAGTTGTTTCAAAGGGTGTTATCTGGGTGCTATCTGAGTCTTACGTGGGTGTTATCTGAGGCATATCAAAGTGATCTGAATTGTAATGCGATGTGGACAAGTTATACCCCATTGGAAATTAGTGGAAAATAGAAAAATGGAAAACAGACTTAAATTTGCTATTTAAAAAAACAATTGGGCTCTCCGAGAAACAGAACACAAAGTGCCCATATCATATAACATCCTAGAGTTCCAATTGCAAAGTAATTTAAACAATCCCAATCAGTCATATCGCTAACAAAAGGCCTGTACGTATTCATCAAATGATTCATGTGATGGTACATAGTCCTTTTTCTGTAAATAGATATATCACCCTCTGTTTGACCGTCTGTAAGAGCCGTTTTGAGGTGGGAACCCCCTCTTATACTGGGTACAGCTGTAGCCAAGTTCTTTACATTTTTCACACAATTCCTGGTTCATTTGTCATAGTTTAGATTTGTGAATTCCACGCAGGCTTGTACCCTTGTGGTAAAGGATAACAGGATGGAAAGTAAATATATGAACTTGATTTATACATTGTTAAATCATTTTATAAATTTATTATTTAAGTGCATGTATTCGGATGGTATCGTAATAACTAGGTACAAGCCAGTCTTAACTCCAAACCCTGGTAACTTAATCCAAGTTAGAGTTTCCCTTTTCTTAAAAGAACCCAAGTTATTTCTTCAATAAAGAGCTTATACCTCTAGATGTTTCTTTTGATTTTTTCCCGGCTGTTTTCGTAGTGGTCTCTGTGAGTATGGATAAACCAATTTCCTACATATTTTGCACTCCTGAGGATAAATTTTATTTGTAGGCCAAAAGTTTTAATCTCAATCTTGCCTCAGTAAGTCACTATTAAGTGTATGAACCATAAATAAAAGTCGTTATTTCGCACAGATATTCTCCTCAAACGTTGAACCTGTCCACAGTTCGCCCAGGAGTAAGCGCTTTGCCACGAGCTATCACAATCTCGACAGCGAAAGAAACCAAATGTTCGCTTTTTCCTTGGTACGGCGTTGATTTTTCCGTCATTTTCTGATAGTGAAATATTTAAAGTAAAAGCGTTTTCTATCGACTAATATATGAAAACCTTTCCTATAGCGCTGCCCAGGCACAATCTTCTATTAGAAGTACGCAAACCTTGCAGATCATTCAGTGTATACCTGGCTAATGTATACCTGGTCAATGTATACCTGGTCAATGTATACCTGGCTAATGTGTACCTGGTCAGTGTATACCTGGTCAATGTATACCTGGTCAATGTATACCTGGCCAATGTGTACCTGGTCAGTGTATACCTGGTCAATGTATACCTGGTCAATGTATACCTGGCCAATGTGTACCTGGCTAATGTGTACCTGGTCAATGTATACCTGGTCAATGTATACCTTGTCAATATATACCTGGTCAATGTATACCTGGTCAATGTATACCTGGTCAATATATACCTGGCCAATATATACCTGGCCAATGTATACCTGGTCAATGTATACCTGGCCAATGTATACCTGGCCAATGTATACCTGGCCAATGTGTACCTGGTTAATGTATACCAATGGCCACCGCTAGACCCTAGGACGGTCAAACAAGTTTCCAAACAAGTCTTATAAGGTACTTAAGTGAACTCATGGAAAAAGTAGGATAAACGCCAGCACGTGACGTGCAGATTTAAACTTTGGCAATGTCAAGATCACATTAATTAACACTCTCGTTTGGCTGGCAGAAGTGCTGGCCAGACAAAGATTTACCCGGCGTGATTGGTGAAAAGAAGAAGCGTGTTGAAGATGTGTTATTGTCGTGATGGATCACGAAATGACACCATCCTCAATTCGATTGCAAGCCTGTTTTGCAATTGCAATTGTATCGCTACCAAAGTTAAATTACCTTACTGAAAATAACAAATGTAGCAGGGCCGTAGATAAGATTTTGAAATGGGGGGGTCAGCTTGCGAGCGAAGCGAGCAAGCTGCGAAACTGGCTGCCGGACAGTTGCGCCCATCAATATGTATGGATAAGGCCTCAAATGCAGGTTCAATATTATCAAGGGTAGGAACCGACCGGATATCCGGCTGAATCCGGTTCCGGCCAGATATCCGGCTTCAAAATCCGGTTCCGGTTCCGGTCCGGTTTCAAAACAATTTGCCGGATTAAATTTTTTCAAATTAAATAAATGGGACCAGCCCCACTAACTTGGACCTTTCCCACTAACTGGGACCAATCCCACTAACTGGGACCAGTCCCACTAACTGGGACCAGTCTCACTAACTGGGACCAGTCCCAAGAAATGGGACCAGTCCCACTTAGTGGGACCAGTGGAATGCACTCATGTGACATGTATAGTTGTACTTTGCGGCAACAGATTAGGTCACGTGGCTGGACTGGTCGGTTTCTAATCAAGCGGGACAAAAGCCAGAAATACGACAAGCAGTGATGCCAAAACGAAAGCCTTATCAGTTCTGTATTTGACCTGAGCTGCACAAGCACTAGGTGATCAAGGTTACATCTCGTGTCACAGAAACATGTAGAATCTGACCCGTGCAAGCAACATTTAATCTTGAGTAGAAACAAACATGTAGAATGTGACACTGGGAAGTGTAATGTGTGTCCTGACCAATGTAATGTGATCCCTGGGCGCAACTGTCGTTTCTAGAATCTAAGCTACCCAATCAGATCACATTAATGGGTGACCAGACAGTTGTCCGAACGGACGTTTTGTCCGAACCGCTAATCTGATAATTAACGGACATTTGTCCGAATCGGTTTGTAGTCAAACATCCATAAGGTCAAAGTAGTCATCATAGTTGTTTATAATGAAAAAAACAGGACATTTGTCCGAACGGACATTTGTCCGAATCGGTTTGTAGTCAAACATCCATTGTGTCAGAGTAGTCATCATAGTTGTTCATAATGAAATAAACATGTAGTCTGCAGGGATGTTGAGGTCTTCAAGGTTCCGGGGGTTGGAGGGGTGTCTATTGCTTTGTTGCTTGCTCTGTCTAGCCATCCTTCCAAAAAAGTCGAGTGTACAGCCGAGCTTCAAAGCCGAGTCCAGACACAGCTTTAGAGCAGGGGAATTTGGTGGGTAGATAAGCCTGTGCCGCCTTCCTCTTGACAGACTGCTTAGCTTGGAGTTGGAAGACAGAGTCGTGGGAGTGGTCAGTGGTAGGAGAAGTCTGCTGGTCGTCCAGTGTAGTAATCGGGCCTCTGCAATCCTTGCGAAAGTCCGCACACTTCCAGTAGGTAGTCTCGTTCTTCTTCTTGTCCAGCCAGTTCCCGCTCTAATGTACTTGCTCGTAGCATGTAATCTGATTCGGACAAACGTCCGGGAAACGGATATTTGTCCGAACGGACATTTGTCCGAAGATGCTTTTTAACAGGCATTCGGACAAATGTCCCTTCGGACAAATGTCCGCCAATCGGTAAGTCAGCCTGCAGCTAGGACAACTTTCATATCACGTCACAGCGGCTTTTAAATTGTTTTCTTCCTAATAACCTACATTTCAGGTAGGTCCTCTGTTACCATAACAACAACCTACATTTCAGGTAGGTCCTCTGTTACCATAACAACAACCTACATTTCAGGTAGGTCCTCTGTTACCATGACAACAACCTACATTTCAGGTACTTCTTCTGTTACTATCACAACAACCTACATTTCAGGTAGGTCCTCTGTTACTATGACAACAACCTACATTTCAGGTACGTATCGCCAGAAAACCCGACGGAGATCACGTGTGTGGAGGCTCTCTGATCACCTCCAAGATCGTCCTGACAGCCGCTCACTGTCTCAAGTACGAGGAGGGGACCGTCAAACTGGAAATGCTGCACATTGTAGTTGGGGATCATTCCGACGAAGAGGACACGCACGAGCAGGTCGTGGAGGCGATGAGGATTATTATCCACGAGGATTACTACGTAGATCCAACCGGAAGTACGGGCGTTACCTTGTTGTTTTTGTCGTCACGACAACAAAATTAATGTCGCAGCATTACCATCTAATTTTCGTTGCCTTTGTTAAGCAATTTTTTAAAATATTGAATTACTATCATTATTTTTCACTGTCAAGCAATGAGAGAACCCAGTGCAAAGCAAACCAATGAATCCCTATTACAGTTCCAATAAACGACATTGCGCTGATAGTGTTAAAAGAGGAGATAACGCTCACTGCCGAGATAAATGTGGTAACCATGCCGACAGCCGCTGCGCAATACGACACCGGGACGACTGTCACGGTTATCGGGTGGGGGGTCATTGAGGACGAAGGTAGGGAAAAATCACCGTTTTTATTTATTTCATAAGACAAGTAGTGTTTTTGTTCACTTAGCTAGATGCTAGTTGGACTTAACTCAATGATTATGTGTATAAGTTAAGATGACCAGGAAAAATCAGCATATAAGAAAATATTTAATCGATTTATACCCGCAAACAGGAGACATCGAAACCCTTGCTATAGCAGACAAGCTTCAAGAGTTGGAGTACACCATGACAGCTGATGAAGTGTGCTTTAACTATTGGGTGCAGTACGCCAAGGAGCACGACAATCACGGAGCAGTTGACTACAACGCTGAAGAAGAAATAAAGATGCTGACAGGTCATATCGTTATGAAGTCTCGTCTCCATACATTTCACCATAACACACTGATTTTACATTGATTTCACTATTGCACATTCATTTCACATCGATTTCACTATTTTTACGATTTGAATATTGCTTGTGCGATTTATTAGGTTAACAGAAACCTTCCACAGGCACAACTAAATGTGCAATAGACGCAAACAAGGCTGCGGGAAGTTTCAAGGGCGACTCCGGAGGTCCTATCTTCATCAAGACCGGGCCCAGCTTTATCCAGCTGGGAATAGTGAGCTGGGGACACTGGGACCCAAAAGTTAGGACGTACGAACCGATGACCAATGTGTTTCACTATGACAGTTGGATCACAGAAAAAAAGACTGAAGCGGAGAAAACATCCTGGCTGGAGCTCCACACGGGAGGCGCACATGGTCTGGTGACGATTCAAGACAAGAGTACTGAAAAGATTTACACGATCTGTAACGACGGGATAACTATGAACGAGATCAAGGCCATCTGTAAAAACCAGGGGTACAATTACGGTGTGCTGGGTGACGTACGGGACTACCTCCCAGACAAGAGGAGACAGATGGAAGGTGCCTACCAGAGCTTGCCTCCCTTTGGATTTACCAACCTTGAGTGTGATGATGGTGCCACCCACGTGATTGACGAATGCACGATGGACAAGTACGAAGATACGGAGATGCCATGTTTCAACGGCGAGCAGCTTGCTGTAAAGTGTTATAATACGAAGTGGGTATTGGACGTTACACACGTGTATCCCAATATCAAGGAATCACGTGAGGGAGATATGTACCGTGGCCGGGTCGGGTGTGAGGTCAAAGCGGAGAAGAACGGAGTTTCTCTAGACATGAGGAGTGAGGTGAGCACGTGGTTGGTGCTGCGAGCAGATTCCGGGGTCGAGGATCTGACTGAGATGAGGTACAAGAAAAATCTGAAATTTTACGTGGGCAAGATCAAGGCGTCTGATGAGCTCGATACTAAGTGTATCGCCTGTGTTGCCTTCATTCCCGGTACGGAATTCTACGCTGTCGCAGAATTGGAGGGAGAATCATGCCCGGAAATTACTGATGATCAATACAAGGATTGGGTAGGAAGTCACGAAGAAGAAGATGGCGGACAATAAATTTCGGCAGAACTATAAATTTTACCCTCGTGAAAATTCGATTTGAGACAGTATTTTGTGGCGTTTAGAGGGACATCCCTCTAATTCGACTACTTACCAAGAATTCAGGCGTCCATTGTCTTTGGTGTTAGTTTCAAGATTTAATGAGTATAAGTTCCTTAGATTTAGAAGCATGGTTGATAAATTTTGTAGATTGAAAGGATTATTGAAAGACGAATTGATGCTTCATCAAAACAGAAACTGACTTCACGACTCTGCGGTTAGTGGTTTATTGCTGTGCTTAGAAAACAAAATATATAGCACGCGCGTTGCTCTGTACTACTTCTGTACATCAGTTTAAGTACTATTGTAACGGAAATAACGGAAATTCAGTCACCAAGTTCAGCACAAACTAAGTTCAGCGTAACTAAGTTCAGCGCTACTCAATAGCGAACTTTTTATAGCGAACTATAAGTCAATCATCCATCGGTCGTGAATGAAAATCTATACTCTATCACTATTATTATTATATATATATATATATATATATATATATATATATATATATATATA
>JH152704.1:69183-95290 GCA_000226015.1 Mnemiopsis leidyi | reverse complement strand
AAAACTATCAAGTTTTAACTGTCAAATAATGTGTCATACGACAAGCAGGCTGCAATTAATACTGAGCGATAAGACTATAATACTGTGAGGATTGCAGATAACTGACGTTTCTAAAAATATTCCATTTTTTCATATTTATAGCTGACTAAAGATTTAATTTGAAATATAACCACCAACTGAGTCTATAGATTAACACGGCTTAAATTTGATAAAAATTAACGGATAACATAGATTAAGAAAACTATCAAGTTTTAACTGTCAAATAATGTGTCATACGATAAGCAGGCTGCTATAAATACTGAGCGATAATACTATAATACTGTGAGGATTGCAGATAACTGATAAGATAAGCGATAAACGATAAAACAAGTGTATGTACAGCAAGTAAAACGGCGGGAAAACAAAATTCAAAATATATATATCGACCTATCAAAATATATATATCGACCTCGGGGGCGAACGGGTTAAAAACTATGATACATTCTGCCTCTAGTCTGGTCAGACAAACTGGGTAAATTAAAGACAAAAAGTGGAACAGTTAATTTAGCGTTTAGGAGTTTTCCATCGTCAAGTTGTTGAATAAAAAGACTCTCTTTAAGTTTTCTTCTGTAAGTATAACTCTAATAACCTAAAGCTTTACAGTCGTCAAAACTAATTTTACAAGTTGGGCTGTCTAGTAAATGTTTCCCGACTTCTATCAGGCCGGTTCCTATTAGACCAATGTACGGATGCTTCTCCTTCTTCATTACTATTGTTAGTAGTTTGAAATTTATCGTTAAGGAACAAACCTACGTTACTCTCTATTAAGTTTAACTGAGAAGTGTAGCCATTCATCATGAGCATACTTTTAATCTTCTCGACTTTTAAGTGAAAAAGATTCCAGTAAAAATGGAATATTTTTCGAAACGTCAGATTGAATGCGATTTTCACTTGTTGGAACAACAAAATGATCATCGCGACTTTCACCGTCCTATTCATTATTAAAGTATCAAAGAAGGCCATCTTACAACACCAAGTGTGGGAGTCTTTTTAATTAATATAAAAATTAAGAATTAAGATCTGCAAGTCAAATAATTTGGATACTAAGCTTAGTTCCTCAAAGATTGAACTTCTTTGTACAGTGATTGACAACATTAAAAACAGTACTTAAATCTAAGTCTCCCACAGTTAGTCGAAATAGGATTAAAGCATGGCATGGATAGCTTTAACGGTCAATCAAAGTGGTTATCACACTGTCCAACAGGTGTTACTAGAGTGGCCCAAAATAACTGTCATCCCAGCCATTAAAGAGCTCCCTGATAGGTGGATAATATGTGGAATTCATGTGGAATACTAATTACTATGAATTATCATTGCAACAGTGTAGCCTTAAAGCGAGTGTAACACCAAATAAATAGGGTAGCTACTCTGCAGATCGAAACATGATTCGAAGGAACGACATTAGAGAGATGCTGGTTATAATTAAGGAAAGTCGCTGGAGGGGTATGGGAATTAAAATGTTAGAGCCTCAGTACCAAATTTAAAATTTTTATTCCATGATAATCAAACACATTTCACAGCTGCAACAATAATTTTCCTGCAGCACAGGGGGTGTACATTTTTTCACTTAGCATACCCAAACACATCTTTCTAGAATCCTGCAAGGAGTGGAAATCTATTTTAAGGAAAGTGATAGTTGGGTAAAAGTTGCTTTTTGCTTCATTTACTTACAGACTCTAGCCCGAGTGTTTAAATCGCTCTTATCAAAACAACCTGCAACTTATGTAATTCCCATAAATTTAATAGCAGTTCAGTTAAAGGACATCTTTATCATGTTTACATTTATTACTAGCGGAATCAAGACCACCGTTTAAACGATTTCCCTGTTCTATCGACCACATTTATTAAACACGATATATAGAACAATATATAGAATAAGTTCCGCAAATTAAATTTCACGGCCACTTCATCTTGATGTTCGTACATATACCTCCATATCAATCTCACCCACTTTTATACTAATAACTCGCAATCGAGAGAAATGAAACTACATCATAGATTGTAGGGAACATAATAGCTCATCAAACTTTAGTTTATTGTATACTGCGGTTATAGTATACTATAGTTTATTATACACTACAGTTATAATAAACTATAGTTCATCAAATACTGCAGTTATAATATACTATGGTGTATCATTCTACAGCTTCTTTATCCGCATATGATATCCTCTGAGGATAACAGTCTCTTTGTTTCAAGTTAAGGTAGCAAGAAAAAGCCAGTAACACACGACATTTTTTCATGTGTCGTTAGCCGTAGGGATGAGGAGAAAGAGAGGCTAAATATAGAACATATTCTGTGGGGACCATTATTGTGCTATGAATAGCTTAACATACTTAAAATATGTAAATTGTAAAGATGCGGTTGTAACAGGTTTTTGTTGGTGACCCCAAATATTAAGATGGTAATTGTTGTGATGGATCATCAGGTACGAAAGGGAACAACAGAAAAAGTTATTAGCAATATTCTTCTCATTGTAAAGTTTCGTACATTCATAAATGTGCGTACTGAAGAGTTAGACTGTTATAGTTAGTGTAAAGGTACTATAAATACCGGAGCAGAAGAAGGTTACTGGGGGTTTAATGATTGGGGATGTTAAAGATTCACCGAACTATCCAATTCATTATAACTTAGAATTACATTCTAAACTTAACTTTTTTAGAGAACTGGAACAACGTCAGAACTTTTAAGTCTAAGAAATTTGAAAAAATCATGGGCAAACAGATCAGATATTGTACATTCGTATTTGTGCAGTTTTAACGCGTTTAATCCTATAATATTAGTGATTAGTATCGAAAGTAGAAAAGAATAAACTCGTTCATTCCTAAGACTAATGTTTGTTGCTAAGAATCTGGGTGGGGTAACATATGTACATTCTTAAAATGTTAAACTGAACAAAGTAGCCCTCACGAAACAATTTGATGATAACTCTCTCTCTATCCCTGTCTTGAAGTGCTAAACTTGGCTGACGTTAGTGCCTTTCTTTAACTTCCTCAACGCGAACGCTGAGGGTCACAAAAATTTGCTTTAAAAATCCAGAACCGCAGGAAAGCGTAGGCGTGGTATGGGACTTAATCTATTTTCGAAGCTATTATTTCTAAACTCTTCTGAGACTCTTCTACTAAATGCCAACCCGTTATTGTGTGGCACTGTTCAACAAAGCCTTTCTAAATTCGGATTTTTAAAGATTCGACGAAACCATAATTCGATGTATAACGTTGCCACCAATTTATGTACCAACCAAAAGTAACTTTGACCCTAATGCGGATGCGGGGGATTTTCCAAAAGTGTATGCATTAACATGTATCGCCCATTAGCCGTATTATTGTAGGACACACACAATGTAAAGGAAACGTTAGATTTCAAACTACTATGGGTGTGATATAATATTGATTTAATGCTTCCGGCATTTCGCCCAAGTCTCCTATTTAGAATGCAGATCTAGGGCGTCAATTTGTGGGCACGTACCGATACAAAGGCTTTGCACGCGAACCATAGTTCCAACATCCAGAGGGTGCTTAACTCGGTTTCAGCTCTGCCAAGAAGCCGCACTCAGCAGCCAGGATTTCACAATGAGCAACTTGTGAAGTAAACTCATTATTAACTCCCTCTCAACAAAGCAACAATCGGCAACCCTTTGCAGGAGCTAATTTGATCATGTAAACTGCAGACGTTTACGGAGGGCACTTTTCTCCCCGCTGTTGCGGAGGAAGCATCTCGGGAGGCGGCGTGACACAGGGAGGAGACGACCCGGCTGACACAAAGTTGCAGGTCGATCTTTTGACAGCCGCCAAGGGGCGGGACTGAGAGGGCCAGTGTGGTCGTGTGTCCCTGCACTAGCACGCTAATCGGGCCGGGTTACAATGTAATGCAGCTCCAATACTGCAAGTAAATCACATAACCAGACTTTCTAAAACTTCGCTTTGTAGAGCAGCAGCCAGTTATATCCGTAACTAGCACCTTACTTGGAGTTCTACAGAATTTTGGATATGTTCTCGGGAAAAGCGTTATCGTTTGTCCCCCATAACAAATGTTAGTCCGGTACCAGTTTTGGAACCGAAAAATCGGAGTTTAAATTGATTACGAAGGTCCAATTACGGAAATTTTATGCTTCGAGTCCACGGCTTCGTATCCTTTGAATATGGGAAGAAAGACTGATAAACAGCTGAAGTCACTGGTTTCCGAAGGAAATATTTACGGAATTTACCGGTATACAGGATTGTCTTCGTTTTAATGCTCTGATCTCATTTGACCCAATACGGCGAGGGGAATAAAGTTACTATAAGCCACTTGCCGGCTCTGTAATAATAGGCATGATGTACAATGCTTTATGTATGCAGCTGAAGCAATGGACGGACAATATTGCAACTGACCTGTCAGAGGTAAAGCTGGCTGACGTAACCTCGCTAAATGCTGACGTCACGAACTCGACAGCCCGATACAGATCACACACATAGGGTCGGCTGAACACATTCCACTTGATTTGCAACGTCAGAGCCGCAATTTTGTACGAGTTGACACAAAAGGGCACCCTTGGGTCTCAAACGCCTCAATCCTAGATTGCGCGTGCAAGACAGAGCTGGAAACGAGAATTTTTTCATCGGAGTAGCCAACGTCAGTAATTAGGGAAATTAGCGATAATTACTCTAATTAACAGCCGGGTGAATGGGGATAATGGACACACCGATGAAGAACTAACGTCATATACTATGTATTGTCGTCACATCTTGTAAAATGTGTATGAGAACAAAATCTAGACGAGAGACAAGTTGAAGCTACAGGGCAGGTATGTTTGTTATAATCAGCAAGTCCGGTCGAGTTCTATAAACTTAGGGACCTACATAATTAGAGTTTTATATGGCAAACTTAGATGTCGATGCTTGAACAGTGTGATACATATCCCGCTACTCCGCTCTACTATAAAATTAAATGCCGGTCCATAATACAAAACGAACGGGCCTTGTTAGCGTCTGGAAAATATTTTCCGGGACCAGTTAACAACCAGCCAAGATACCCTTCTCAACCCAGGCTAGAAATATTCATATAAATAAATCTCCCCATCTGAGCATGCGTGTGTCTAAACCGCATTTCTAAGTCACTACAATATCCGTCCCCACACCCCCAATTTCTAGCCACGCAGTCGAGAGTCGGCTCAGTCAGCCATCAGCGGCTCAGACTATGAGCCTCAGAGCCATACCAGCGAAGTTTTCTCAGCAGCATTTCACAGCGAAAATTTGTTGCTGATTGTTAGCATTTCTTGTGTAAGCTATCTCAAGGCATGGGAAATGTGGACCTGGATATTCGGAATGCTAGGACGAGAGTAAATTGTGTGGCAGGACATCGTTTTGAGTAGCAGAAACCGTGGTTATGAACCAGAGGAGAAGAAGAATTGTCGAACTAACATAGAACACAATCACAGATTAATTTTTTAAGAATTTTATTCATTGGTGATTTTTAAGTAGCCAGCTGCTACAGTAGCTAAGTATTTTCTTGTGATTGATTTTATTCAATTTGATTGAAAAACAAATAATACACAAAAATTGGTGGATTTAACGTTTAAACAAACAAACAATTTCACGCAACTTCAAAAATTAATCAAAGATTCTCAACATTTCCATGGCAGTTCCGACCAGCTACCAGAACGTCTTTTTAGAATTGGCAAATGTCCAACTTTAGTGTACGTGGCCATCATCTGGTCTACTTTAAGCTTCCGTAATTTTAACATAATGAGAGAAACACTTAACCAGGCTTAAACAGCCCCACTTTCTAGCACCTGAATAAAACATGACTTTGAGTAGTCATGAGTATTTGTGGTACGTTTCTCGCTTAGTCGCAGGCCCTTTATAATCCTAAATAGCTCCGCCACTGAAAACTGAGCAATTGTTCGGAGGCTATTATCTGTGAAATAATAGAATGGCATTCCTTATTATTCCCCTAATTAGTCACGTACAGATCATCACGAACTCCAGTAGTTCTGACCTCCGTAAAACAAGGCACTGGTACACCCTCTTTATAAAACAATCGGTGGGGTATCTGTACAACTAACCAGAAATACCACCCCTGATAGATGCTAAATTCCTGTCATAGCGATAGGATAGAGTGCAACCTAGGCCATGGTACACTAATACAACAGTTAACTGTAAAGTATGCATCATTCATGTGTTCTAGCGATGTAACCGACACTTCATGCACATATATGCGCATAAATGGTTACTATCATGGTACTACACATCAGTACACTGTATTCCAATATTGTACTGGCCTTCCACGACAACACTGCCAGAGCGCTTCTAGAAAACACTCCCTTTCACAGTTCATGTAAAGAACACTATTGTTCGAGACGGATGTGCAATTAACTTAACCGTGGCCTGGGCCAGTACAACTAAAGTCCTGGGCCACCGTGTTGTGGCGTAGAAAAATTTCGAAAATTCCAGGAATTAGGCGAGCGCAGCTGTTAGCCGACAAATTTACCGTGTATTCTTCATTGTACACCCAGGTAGCCGGTCGAGACTTGCCAGGTTGACGATATGTAAACTTCAATTCACATGTTGAGACGCAGGTCGAGCTATTATGTAAAGAGAGATCTAATATCGGTCAGAGAACGTTTGAAACCCCCGGCTACCGATCTAGATTTTTCTAGAGGGAAAGTTCTAGAACTTTTGGGGGAATGAGAGTTGCAAATCTGATCGTTCACCGGGGATATCAACGCCTATCAATACACTTTTGGTGGAAACATTTTGCATGAAAATCTACTCATATGTACACTTTCGTAGCGATCATCAATTAACTATTGCAAGGACAGGTAGCTTGTCAGGTATCGGTTGTGACGATTTTGGGCAAATTCTTGAAATAACAGCTTGCTTAGCAGCGTGAAATTGCCGAGCAAAAAGCATGTTTATGGCTGCGTTGAGGAGCGAAACTTGATGATCAAACAGTCTCACTGACCCATGAGTTTAAAGAACCCAGTCAAAGGTAGGTGATCTAATGCAGTGAGTAATAAGGCATGTTTTTTGTAAACATGAAAACCTCGCATATTGGCCTGAATGTGAGAAAATTCAACTCATGTTTTAGATTCCCCGCTATCGTCACAACCGCTTTTCAAAGCCATTTTCAGACTGCCCCCATAAATAACTTAAGCTGATTAAAAAATTAAAATCAATTACGAACCTACCCGGAGCCTAATTAAGCATTTTTTTCGTGAAAGCATTCCTATCAGTGATGGGTGTGAATGAAAAGATATGATAATGAAGATGATGATTTATTGTGTGTTACGATGAAAAGTTGGGTGCTGATGATATCCGTGGATTCAGATAATACGTGAGGTGTTAACCATAAATGAGCAAAGTTATGGTCTTACTCCAAAGATCAGAACCAAATTGGAACCAATTTTCTCCACGTGACACATTTAGTGAGATGATTGGGATGGGATAATATTCTGAAGCATTCCTGTTGATTCATATTATAATTCTGACAATTTAAAATTAACATATCATACTAAGCAACAACATTCGTTTGATCTGGACCAATAATTCGTAGCGATTGAAGAATTTCCATTCCAAGCGACAAGACAAAATTCAAAATTTGACACCAACAGTTCAATACTAGGATTGAAATAAGGACAACATAGGTACTCAGATGTAATTAACGCAGTCGACAAATCTATAAGAAGATTTAACCATGCAACAGAATTCGACTGTTCGAATATTATCAGAGGACACATAAGATGAAGTAATTAATGTCTCATTTAGAAATTTCTTTTACAATATTGACGATAAAGAAGCTCATCAGGATTTTGAAATGCCCATTTTGATATTCATTGACTCATCAATAATCATCTGTTTATGTAATTGAACACATTTAATTTAAATTTGATCGTATTTTTAAAGGTCACGATTTTAACAGGGGCATTTCAGATCGCTGAAGTCAATTTATCTTTCTCAGAAATATAATTTTCAAACGCTAATATTGGGTACAAAATAATATTAATCTAAATTACCTATTTTCATCCTAAAGCAGGTCAAACATTGACCTATCAATAATTTTTGCCTACGATTGAAATAAAATGTGCGCGACATTATAAATAAAGAAAGCTTATTCGCTAAAATAAAGCTAGCTAAACGATTTTACAAGTCAGGACGACTAGCACTACAAACTACGATCTCTCTAAAGTCTCTACTTCTCCCTTTGTAGAATAAGTCAAGTATTTTCAGTAGAATTAATTGCACATATTATATTATTATATCCATTACATAATTTAATGATTAACCTCAACACAAAGATGCAAATCAAATTTATCATCGTCTCACTCTTCCTCAGCGACATTAATCATGGATACTTAGCGAGTATGATGTGCGCAAACTCAGCATCGGTAATATTAGTGATTAATATTAATAGTATTCTCAGGAAAACGCCTCGTACTTGTAAAACAATTCATGTAACTTAATAATCATATATTCATTGATATCTTAATGGATTCGATACCAAATCGAAAACCAGTAATCAGGATCCAAAACATTTCGTAAACGACAAACTAATATATTTATCAAATATTATATAGATATAGATATTAAGTGTAATATGCATATTTGAACATAACAATATTCCATGTATAAAGATTTGAATCCTAGACAGAGAAAAAAGAACTGCCCTACAAAATTTAGATTACGATTCCGTATGATTTGCATGGCGAACAGGACCTTTTCGGGATGTTACGAAGTTCGGAGTCATTTACTCTACAAAGAATTCCTACAGCTCAGTAAAATTATCTAAAATTTTCTGTTTAATCGCTTCCGGACTGCTTTTTTTCTGTAAAACCGTATTTGACTTTCAGCCTTGCAATCCGACAGAACATTTTGTGTAAGCCCTGTACAGCAGAAGTGCTGGTGTGTACAGACGAGCAACTATCGTGCTAACTTCAGTAGTAGTCGTCAAACGAGCGTGGCCGTGTTACACACGCGCAGTGTATACATTATACATGCAAATTTATAACACCCATTGCTTCCTGTTCACCATTTCAGCTAAACAATTACTATATATAATACGTTGACTTGTCAATAAGTTTAATAGTACTGATCCGTCACCAGCGAGCCGGGATGTCGGGCCCGTATCCGGGTGTCTGGTCCGCCATAGGAGAGGGGACAAGGCCAGGGGAGAAGAAGAAGTGGCTGGGGAGGAGCTTGGATGGGATTAGGGGAACTGTACAGTTGAAGGGTGGGGGAATAAGATAAGAATGGATATAGGGTATGGAGGGAGGATTGAGGTAGGGAAGGGTAGTGGAGGGAAAGATAGAAAGTACAAAGGGTAAAGATAGAAGGTAGTAGCTATTGATTAAGCAATATTAAGCCTTAGCCACAAACCCTGTCATCGTATAAACGACTAAGAGATTCCTAATGGAGAGTGAAGTTGGCCAAAACGCTAACTGCCGGCGCACGTTAATCAGTCCAGGAATTCCGCCGTCCGCGGGATTTGGGGGAAAACCAAGAAGTGAAGAGGCGAGACTAATTATCAATGGGAAGCTTTGCCTGGAGGTTAGGAGCATCGCTTGTCGTGATGATAATTACAGTGGGTGCTAGATATCAGAAACTAGTGATATGGGGTTTGATATCGATAATACGGGCTTGCAGACATCTCAGATTGCGGGTTTTCGGACATCGCCTTCTCTTAAGCCAGCACAAGCACGTGTGCCGGCACTTTATTCTACAACATAGCTAACTTACCACTTAATGTTTTTACACTTTTTAAACAAACAAGATCTGCTAAATGCATCCTTTATAATTATTATTGTAATATCATATTTAAACAGCCAACGTAAGTATTGATAACTTTTAGAGCCCCTAACTTAAACCTAATTTTCTGCCAAAGGGCTAAATTAAGTTCACTATGACGAGTGCTAATTTCCAAAGGAAATTTAAGATCTTAAAGAAAAGGGTAACAAAAGTTCATGCCGATCCAAACAGATAATCGCAGCGAGCACACCGAACGGGAACACAACGCAACGCTGAGCGGAACATCTGCCTGGTAATCAGGAACAGAAACACAAATCCGCGAAATATTCAATATGTCACGTAAACAGTGTATCTGTTCTGAGGGAAGGTGTGAGATATCCACTAAACCGATGTAAGAAAACTAAAATCAATGTATAAGGACCCAATAGGTCGAGGGTACGGGAGTTCATCCCACTCAGGAGAAGAAAAATTACACCATCATCTGTTTCTCCCGTGATTTCCTAAAGAAATCCAGCCAATTTGGCGGACATTCTCAACCTCTTGGGACCTGGTACTAAAACTATCGCTTACTGCTAACTCTACAAATAAATCATTTTAACAACAATCAACTCCAAATTTGGGAGCCCGAGTCATGGATCCAAGTGAAGGGCGATTAAATATTTGCCAAAATTTGGAGTTGCTTATCATCGTTTTTCGAGCACATTTCAATCAGATCGATGTAAATATTTCCAGAAAAATTCTATCTTGGCTAAATCTTACCTAAACATATCCATCCTTCAAACAGATCATATAATATCTTCCGAAAACAAAGCACACGATATATAATGTCAGTTTTGTGTAGGAATCAAATATCGTTGTACCTGTTTATCGATGTTTAAGTCCTAGAGTCACTAAATTGGAGATCTACGATAGCACCGGCTTCCTAATAAGTGTCGGCGTTCTGTCGGCTAAGAATGCCGTTCGAGAGATACGTCCAGTGAACGAGAACCTTCAATCTATCGAGTTTTTCTTCTTCGAGCGGAACACTGAAATTTCAAAGGTCAGTTTCTGTTCTAGACTTTTTCCCATCCTCCGTTAACCATTTCTTATCTATCAGATTATCCATTTTATTCCATTCCTCAATACAATGAACAGTTTTAACATGTCTTAATGGCATATAAACGAATTTCTCTTTTTTACGTTGCCTAGATATATTTATTGATATCCGATACGACAAAGTGAGATGGGTCCAGTTTTCTGCTCCATTTGGCCCGTTATAAAGTTGCTAATTGATTTAGCGGCCGAAGTGGCGTTTAACTTTAACAAATGGAAACTATGCGGCCGCACGCTACATCTTATAAAGAGATTCGATTACGTGTGGGCCGTAGAGCTACTCCGAACTAACGAGTCTGTAACTCTATTATATATCAGCTCTCGAACCTTTATACGGAGTTAGGAACAGTACAATTGAAGGAACGCTGTACCTACTTATATATGTTTCAGTTGTGGCACATTACAACTGAAAAGCTTCCTCATTAGAAAACACACTGCCCCATGCTAGGAGTATGAAAAGCTTTCTGAGTTTGATGTCGCTTAAAAGTTAAATGGTATATAAAGCGCAACAGCGTACCGTTTATTCGTTTACTTATGATGAACTATAAAGGATAATTGCTTTTTGCTAATGTTCTAATGAGTTTACAATGGCTCAGGCCTAAAGACTGAGAGGGAGAGCTACGTTCATAGAATTTAGGAAGGGACCTTGAGTTATAAAGCAGCCCGATCCATGATGCGGGACTAGTTCTTTATACCGCATGGCGATGGAGGGAAAATTTTCATAGAAACACTCTGATAAAAGCACTCTTAATAAGAACGAGGGATTTAGAGATGCAAAAAAGATCAGCTGTACGCAAGTTCTGCCATACTGTTCATGCTCGGATAATGCTATTTGCCATGTCAGTTCATCATGAGATTTACTGCGCAGTATGACGCTGAAAATGTGGCCAGTAAGGACAGTTCCCGGCAATTTCCGAGCAGGATAACCTGACAGTAAATTTCTTAACGTGGCCTCCACGGTAATTTGCAATAAAGATAGCCAGGCCGGCTCATGCCAGATACCCTGCTATCAATACGGTGAGATGGGATATGCACTGAATTTGGCAGTGAATGTGTCAGGTAACCAACTCATGTAAGATTGGAGTAGCGGGGACTTATTATGTGTTATACATGTGGTATACATGTGGTATACATGTGGAATACATGTCGTATTAATACATGTGGTACACAAGTGGATTGTGGAAATATGTGGTATTTATGATCAGGGCCGGTTTTAGAGTGTCCCAGATTAGTATCGGAGTCTTATGTCTAGTCGCTGTTTGGGGTGGATTTCAGATGCATGCAGTTTACCACAATTTCAATTATACAGAAATTCATGACTTTCTGTCACTTCCGTCGCCGGTTAAGCTATTGGAGAGTTTCACTCAGCTTCAAAACCTGATCTAATTTTGCTTTCGTACGTGGGGCAAACTCGACATTAGACTAAACTAATTTAAACAATTGTTCACCGTCCACCTGCCCCATACTTCAGCTTTATTTTTGGTAGACTCCTCTGGATTAGTCTCCTTTGATTTAGTCCGGTTCAGTGTCAATACATGAGGCCGTCGTTTAGAGCGTGCCAGCGCTCTCTGATGAAAACTAAAACTACCAATAGTGCCATGTTTAATTACAATATTAATAGCTCTCCCGTTATATAACGGGCTTCCTTCTCCCGGCGGTAATGATCAAGGAGTTCTCAAACAAAAACCAACGGATAAAACAATTGTACTGTTTGGCTAAAACAATGGCGAATGCCCTTAGCTGTGAAATTTTAGTTGAATCTAATATTTGGACTGAGCTAGGCTAGATGTATAGAAGCAAGATAAAAGCCATGTAATAGGATGACGTAATCACGAACAGAACAAGTTGGTTGGATTGAATTGAGTACATATCACATACAATGTATGTGTACACATACAATGTATGTGTACGAAATATCATGCGTAATTAATACAATATGTTAAAGTAACAACGCTGTAAGTTAACCTGTTCTGAAGACACGGGAGACTGGTACTGGAGCTGTATTGACACTTGTTTTCATCGCAGCAACTCTCCTCCTCGTCCGTCAGGGAGGAACGCTTACTGTTTGTCATGTGTTGGACCGTCCTGGGCAGAGGTAGAGGGGTTGATTATAACTTATTTGAAAAGTTTTCAACAGATCCACATTTTACATGGAACTTTAAGAGTAGATTAAATAACTTAGAATAAATAGCTAGTAGCCGATCTAGGAAAAACATTCTTGAAAAACATTTATGTTTTGGGAATTTTCTAAATGAGCTGTTATTTCGCAGGGGAATATATTGCCCGACAGGTTGCATTGATTATCATGGTCATATTGTAGAGTAATAATATTGCCGAGTTCACATCTAAATGCTGGCATGGGAAAAAAAAGCTATCACGTGTTAATAACTGCTGTAAACAATCTGTTTTTTAAAACACGTGACTCTAAATATGTCGCCATAGCAACAAATTGCTGGGTGACGTTGGACACGTGTTTAAGTCATGTATCACGTGAACTAAATTGCATCGTGAAAGGCAGTGCGAGATATATTATATGCATGTGACGACTGACGTGACACATTTGGACGGAAAGTTGGGAAGAAGAAATTTCGAACGTGCCAAAGGAAAGGTAAAATGTTAACTGAAGTGATATTTTACAGAATGCTGGTCAAAAATTTTACTGTTGAATAATCAATGCTATGGCCACAGCGGAGCTCGTACAGCTTTGGTACCAAAAATATTTGGAGAAATTCGTAACAAGTTTGTTCATTCATTCTTAAACCACAGAAAAGTTAAGCTTTCACTACGACTTGGTGAGTAGCTTGTCATAACCTAATCACAACCTACCACAGGCGGCTTTGTTATCCAGAAATGCGGTAAATAAAATTAAAGTGCGGTAAAATGAAGATTTGGGTTATTCTAGAACACATTAACATCCCCTCGATACATCGTGTTGTTGTAGAGTGACAAATGTGACAGATGCTGCAAATCTATCACTTTTGATTGCTCAAATTACTCGACAGGACAAATCAAATCCACAAATGTGACATGCCAATCAGTAATTTCCGCTTATTTGTGCCGCAAAATGATCAGAAAACACCTTCAACACCCACACCGCGGCAGCGGATTTCAAGACATAAATGTTCCGTCCATTTCATCGGGGTTGAACGAAGATTTCAATAGCTTTACGTGGGAGGAATTATCTATTTATAATGAGCGGAAAATGTGTGGATAACATGCCCGGACTTGGCCGATGAAAGATGGCCAGACTGTTGAAAGATAGAAACAAGGCAACAAATCTAGTTAAAGTTGCCGTAATTATCCACCAATTTGAGTGTTATCTGAGGTGGTATCTTTAGATGGCACCAGCTCCGTGTGTGCTAACTTGGCGCTATGGTATAAGTAGACATCGTGTATACAAGATTGGCCTTGTTGTCGAGCGTGTGCAGGGGATGGTATAAATAAAATACATGACGCTAAATCATCCGCATTTCTATAGGTCCAATATAAAGAACACTATTTCTGGGGAGAAATAACCCTCATTTCCCAAACCTCATTTCCCAAACCTCATTTCCCAAACCTCATGTCCCTAAATCATTTGACCCTGCTTTAGTTCTCGGTAGATAAAATACTCTCAAACAGACCAATGGACACAGATTGACCTCCAAAACCATGACTGGGGAGAGCACGAGGCCGTCCCGGCCTTATCTCACAGCGGTGCTATTTCTTTTAAGCACCGCATCTCCCTACGAAGAAGAAGAAGACCCCCAACAACAAAGGTTGGAGCATTAAATTTAGACAAATGTGGTTTGAAATTTGAGAAACCTACCCTGAAATACTGTTTGTTTTAAATTTAGGAAAGATTATAAACAGAAATATAGAGTGCGTGACCACATGCGAGTGAGGCCGAGGTGAACTAATGACCTGGCTGATCAACTACGGTTTGCGGGAATTAACCGCGCAGAGAGTTTCTCAGGCAATTAAACGACCGACACGGATCGGAAAGTAATTAAAAGAAGAAGTCAGGTGTTGAAAAAGTTACGTTTTTGTAAGCTAGTCCCATCTTGCGAACACTTAGATTGATACTAAGCCTCTGTACAAGGTATTTACTACTACGGAAAAGTGACATTATCGAAAGTATATATTTAAATACTAACTTGTTTCTAGTAGAGTATCGTCTGAGATGAGTTATCCAATCGTTTGTATCCTTCGCGTTGTCAGCCTTCAGAATTATCTGCACGCTCAGATTACCGTTCTGAAGTAGGTCCAAGTGTAAACACTTCGATCACAAAAACTTAAGCTTATAAATTCAGCTTATTACTTAAATATTGAGACCGCGCCGGGGGTGCGAAAAAGAATCCTGAACCGCTGAACCGCCTCACTAGTCTGTAGTTAGTACCGCTTAATTCAATGATTGGTTAGATTAATAAAGTTAATACACGACCGCAACTCAAATCGAAAGCCTGGGACCACTTAATTAAGTCCAGGCTCAATTCTTTACACTCAAGTCAATATGTTCGTTTAATACGTCTTCTTGATCCAATATATATATATATATATATTTACCAATAGTTTACTGAGATTGAATTGAAATGAGGCGTACTTGAAAGACTAAGTAGTTTATGCTCACTGAAAGGTGCAAGGTTGACGGTGAACTTACTGATTGTCCGCTACTTCCCTTAATTGCTAACTATATATCAAGTACAGCCCATACTGTCCGATATTGCTCCCACTCTTACTATTATATATCTCTTCAGTATCTTGAGTATATATCTAGAGTTTAGATATTACTACTTTCAATTTCGGAGGTAGAGTTAGAGTCCAGATCACATCAAATATTTGGCCCTCTCAGCTTCACATAATACTTGGCGCTGAGGCACACACTTTTTCTTGACGCTGGTCCGGCCGTTTAGAGCCAGCATAATGTGCAAATTGGGACAATAGACAATTGAAGTAAGATAATCGTTCGAAAACTCCATCCCTGAGCTTTTAGCGCGGACATCATGTGGTCAAAAACCAGTCGACCGTAAAATCAATGGCAAGTACGAATAGTAACATCTGGCTACACGGCAAGAACGACAATATCTCATCTACAAGTGATCCCGTACTATAGTTAGACTCGGAAGCTGCAGTACCACGTCCACCATTTCTTCGGTTAGAAAGTCTCCTGGCCACGTCTGCATTTACCAAAAATTGCACCGATTAACGTTTTGGCGAATTAACGTTTTGGCGAATTATAACGCATTATTGTGAGCGTGCCGATTATGTTTTACGTTTTTATGGCCCGATAGTTTAAATATTAATTTTAAGGTTATTACGTGCGTGACAGGAAATTTCAATATGTGTATGTGTATTTTAGCAACAGCAGTATTATCAATGAGGTCACGTTTGTTACACACAACAAAGCATTTCATTTTGAAGAGGATACGCATAGGGCAAGAGCTGCATAATGGACCTTAATAGTTTTATAACAAATATAATTTTGCCGCTCAGATGCTCCCAATGTAACCAATAACCATGGCTTGAATCTACAAAACATACACAAAGGTACTACAGAATCTCTTTACAAACGTTAAAATTAACTTAAATGTTTGGGTAACACAAGCTTCATTGAAATCGTTTTTAACTGATTCAATTTACCGACCAGTACAAGGCCAGAACTATACGAGACGCTATGTGTTACCTCGCCATGCATCGGTCTGAAAACCTAGCCCCCCTAATCGCGCTCCGACGTAAAGCTGAACCGGGTGGTTAGTCAGACGGACCAATCGGAGAACTTTACCGAGATCGTGTGACACCTGCTATGCAGCAGTGACCATCCGACTGTGACCGCTCATAGAAATAGATGATAATCAGTAGTAAGTGACGGCGGCGGGCGGTCTCATATGTTCGCTAATCGACCACATTTACAGGACATTTTAAAATTCGACACTGGGGTCCTGAACGCTGCTGGACTGTCAAGTTTAAAACATTTATCCTCATTTCTGTTGTCGGTCTGAAGGCTTAAAACATGCCCGCGTGTTATCAGGGCACACAGAGCTCTATAATTAGAAGTAGGAACATTCAGGGCCTGTCAGCTCTGTGTGTCTAGGAGCCGGTAGAGGTGTAAACTGTTGGAGCACAGGGCCTCATGGGCCTACGGGCCGTGTAACCCTCCCGTAACTTGGACTAATTAACACAAAATGACCTGCCTCACGGGATTTTCCTACCTCCAGGGATTTGTGCTCTACAAAAACTAAAGTCAGCATAGCACAATAATCACGGAATTTCGTTCTCACTTTCCGTGTGGTGGACATCCATTCATCTTGAAATTTATGGCTCGTATCGTTACAATAGGATAGCTTCATGAATCATGGACCACACAAACTGAACGTTACTTGTCAACAAACTCCGTTATAATTCACTATCAGGTCACATGATGAGCGACAACACCCGGGACGATATTGAGTTGTAGACTGCCAGCTGTTCCTAAACGAGAGAGAAACTTCAGCGTCGTCCGGGCAGGTCAGCTAGCGGGGAAGTAGTAGTGTCGTTATCAGGAGGGAAGGAGGGGGAGTTGGTGATAGGTAAAACTTCAGCACACCCCGGTCCTTAAGATCAGAACTATCTAGAATATATGGGGAACCAGGGCAATAATACTTGGCGCGCTGTGTCAGCTGCACTTTCATGTCATTTTCCTCGGTATAATACCTGGGAATTTACTACGAGCCGCATTTCTCGTGAACATTTATCAAAGTAGGAACTAGGAAGTAACCCAAGTTGCGCGGACTCGTCCTCGCTGGTGAGCATTTTAAGAAACAATGATCTAACACGACGTCCAGAAATTCAAATTAACACCCCAGCCCCGGAGTTTAGCACGTTTATTATAACTTATTCCGTAGTTTGGCCGTCTACAAATCATATATCATAGTGTGTGGGGTCTAGGGATACCGTGACCAGACTTGCTTCAGGCCAAGATCAGGTCACAACGATACATGATCTCAATCAATGAGTTGCTGGATGCTGGGGAAGGAGATATCGGTTGTGCACTGCAGGGCACTGAAATAACTGCCATGAAATTATCTTTCAGTCAGTTACACTAAGTTAATGGAACACCTTGGGCTTGAGATAGACAACATCAGGTGCTTTAGCAACCGGAATATACCGCTGGTTACTTGCTAATAAGCATCATCCTTTCTTCCGAGCTACAAGTTCTAGGATCAAATCCCTGCAGCTCTAGCAGAAATATATAATTATCCCATACGATATTACAATAGGTTTTCCCTAAATATTGGGACCACTCCGAATAACGCAAAACCACACCATAATCATAACGGTCGCACAGAAGGAAGGCAGAAAGTTCCTTAGAAACGAGATCACGTGATTAACCACGACGCGCACAATGGCTTTGTCGTAGGATCCAGGTTAAATGCGGATATTGTTTGAGACTGTTCGACCAATCAGACTGGACTTGGTGAGTCACGTGGGCTCGAGTCAGCCAATTCGGTATGAGCCGGCAGCGGCTGAGTAGCCTGGCAAATTAAAAACAAGTGATAATTAGGATGATAATGTATATTGCGGAGACTAGGCAACTGTTGAATATATACGATATAATACGATTCTAACATATTTTCCAACCAGTGCAGAATATATAATTCGAAGTCTATTCCCCGTTGTGCTAAAATAATTACCGTTCATATGCATATATTGAGTTCTATAGCTGGCCACACGATAGTTCAAAACCTAACATGCCTCAACTTGTCCAATGTTTTAGCCGCATCATGATCATTAGGCTTTCTCCACGAATAAATCTAATTTCAAGAAATCACGCGATGAAGGAGACGACCTCTGACAGGTGCTATGTGTTAAAGTAAAACACTGAGGCTGGGGACTTGATCACGTTTTGAAAGGTTGGAGTTTAAATGGATACTATTATGTCTAACACAACACTGCAGATCCAGAGTATAAAGTTGTAAATTTGCGAACTAAGACTATTGAGGACAGTCCATATGTCCTTAGTCCTCCGACTTCCGAGCGTAGAACGTGTGAGGTCTGTCAATGTTAAAACTTGGTGTATTAAATTTTAAATCATAATTGATGAATTGTTCTGTAATCAGTAGGATAACCGTCAATTTCGTCCAAATATTTGGAGCATAATTTCATAAAACTTCATAAATTTCTATAGACCATGCAATATCAATGTTAATTGCAGTATGAATGAGAGGCAAGAAAGCACCACCTTAAAATTTAGCCCCATTCGTGCAAGAGGACCTCCCAAGCAACACAATAGCTCAGTGCAACTATACAGCCTAGAACGAGCACTGCGGCTTCAGCTGCTATATCTCGCGGCAATACATGACGAATCTTAATGCAGTACGGTTGGAGCACCGCAGATGTTAACTCTAAAAAAGGGAAAAATAAACTTGGAGCGTGCAACACTGCAAGGATCCTGCGGGATGCAGTACTTACAGGTTTGATGCAGATGCTATTAGCCAGATAGTGAACCACGTCGTAGTCGTTGAGAAGGACGAATCCCCGGATTTGATTCTCGTGTTTGTTAGCCCACCATACCAGGTAGGTGAGTGCCGGAGAGCTGTACAGGCAGCTGAATACTCTCTTCCATTTCTGTTTCTTGTGTGGTCGGTTCAGCCAGAGATAGCCTGTAGGAATATATTTAATGTTACTTGTCAAAGTGGTCCTTTGACGAGTAGAAATTTGCTTACGAAAGTTTTCCGGTGGACTAAAGAAGAGGATGTGATACACAGGATGCTTGCGGAGGCAGTCAGCTCAGGCAGGATTGTCGGAATTGTCTCCGTATTATTTGTAACAATGGCTAATTTCTGAGAATCACACGACAATCAGAGAGAAAACAGCTCATTGTGCTAGTTTAGGGAAACCACATAGCATTGTGTGAGTACAAAAGTGATGTCACAGCAGGTTATAGTAGACATTATGCAACGAATAACGCACGTACTGAGCATAAGCAATAAGCACAGTGTAGCACTTACATGATGATTGAATGTAGGATGAACATGTAGGCAACGTGGAGATGGAATTTGGTACTTGAACTTTCGGGCAAAGAAATTAAAGTGTATATTTGATAACAAACACGGGTGCAAGTTAAGATAAATAAAGGCATATGTGCGTGCAATTAAAGACTGTGATTAGAGTTCAGGGGAGACAGGAAGAATCGGTTACTCTAATAAGATTAACTAATCTGATTTAGACTGCTAGGTGATATGTAATACAAGTACAGCTCATACATGAAATCAGTGAAGAGTCGAACAAGAGTACCAGAACTAGACTTGGAAGTGGTGGAGCTGAGTCTATAGATCACAAATTCACGCAGAACACTTTTCAGGTTGTGATGGAACTCGAAAGAGGGCATTCTTCGAAATCTTTGTTATGAATAGGACTATGTATAAGGTATTTAGGCATCTTCACTGTAACATTGCACGTCCAATTCGTTTCAAAGAAGATGCTTACATACCTGATAGTCCTATTCATTACAAAGACTTTTCAAGCTATCCTTTAACAAAAATCTAACCATTTACTGCTTCTCCTCGTTAGTTTTTTGTTGAAGAAAAGCTTAAAGATCCCTTAAAACTTAAGGGATGAATTGCACCATCATGAAAAATTCGTTTTGTTCTCGGTACCACTTAATTCAATTTAAGGCTCAGCTCAAATGAGGGCAATTTTCCGATGTAACAAATATCCTTGAACTTTAAAGTAGGATTTAAACTACGTAATTAGATGAGGGAAGGACGATGAAGACTAATGAGGTTTAATGAAAAAACAACCATACAATATGGTGATCACAAACAGTTGCCAAGCAAGAAAAGGATTGGGTCAGTAATCAGTTTAGTTTGATAATTTCTTTACTTCATAGGAGGGAGCCAAGATAGAATGCGCCTAAATTTCCAGAAAACATCGGCGTGTCTTAAAGGAAATCGGCGTTGGTACAACTGACGTGAGACAAGCAAATATGGCAAATGTATTAATCAATGACTAAACGGATAAAATTTTACCTGCAAAAAGCTTTGAACTATTTTCTCGGAAGGTCTGGACCTCATTGCTGTATGTCTTGACCTCGTACCTTCTTTTACTATTTCGGTTAAACATTACTTAGGAGGCAACAAAAGTTACTAAGGCAGGAGTGACCAAATGTCGTGAACGGAGCATGGACTTATAGAATGAGTAGCCGAAAATAGCTTTGATAGAAAAACGCTTGCGGAGTAAAATCGACTGATCTATAATATGGTGAAATGGCGGCGACGCGCGCGGCGCTTAAACTGCAATAGCTCAGCTCGGCATTACTGTTAACCGGGCACTGCGTGACTCTTTCTACAGTCACCCCTGATTACAAGGCAAAGAACTAAGATCACCAGGCAAAAAATCTGATGTGCTGCGTGAACTAAAAATTTTCCAGGTTAATTTTAAACCAGACTTTTAAAATTTGAATTATGGCGCGGGTTAAATTTAAAGTTGTTTGTCGAAGAAATTTTAGACGCGCATCGCCCGTTAAACAAACACCTTCCCGGTACACTTTATTTTTTATTCGTTTCGAATAAGTTCGGACAAAGTCAAAAAGTTGACAGGTAAGCAATTATTAAATTATTTGTAATTTAATTATAAATTAGGGAAAGGTTTGCCTGGTGACCTCAGGCTTTGCGAACGAAGGGAAATGTAGAGAGAGCCGCGCAACGCCCGGTAAGGAAAGGTCAGACAAAGCGGGCGCTCCGTTAACGGGCGATTCGCGTTAAGAATTTTTTGAAATTCACATGTCGCCAGGCCAGAATTGCGTGACAGCGCGAGATAGCCGCGACAGTAGGTTATCAACCTACAATCCTAACTTGACTATTTAGGAATATTAATATTTTCGCTGTCACAGCCAATGATACAAACCTTTAAGCATTAACAATTAAGCAATGTACCTACTTTCTCCACGGTTTATCCCATATTCCGTGATGACTCATGATTGTAGCACACACTTACAAATAATTGTTTAACCTAGCATTTGACGAGATTATATCCGTCTAACGTTCTAGCTGCGTGAGTCGGGTATCACCGCAACAACCTAGCATTTATTTATTAATAATTGTTTGTGGTAAAATCCTGGAGTGATGATGAATCTACCTCAACCTCAATCAGTGAAAGAGTAATTTCATCTTGGAATAAGCTACCTATTGAAGTGAAGACTGCGTCATCTTTAAATGTTTTTAACAGTAATCTAGAGATTTTTAAGAGTAAATCTAGAGCCATTGGGACTTCTGGTGGCGGGCATTATTGGAATATTTCGGATGAAGTTTTGAATCGTATTGAAGGTGGAAGTTACTTGGAGAACAAGATAAAGCATAACAGTTTTCTAAAAGATAACCCTTTGGTTGCTAAAAAGAAGTTTATTAACATCTATTAGGGCAATTTAACCTGATTTTTTGCCTTAATTACATTTAATTACAAGTGTAATTATTGAATTTAGAATTTTTAAGATAGTTTTAGGGTTTAGATGTGATGATGCTGGCGTCATTATGATTTATTTATTTATTTATTTATTTAACCTGCTGCCGCATGCGCGCATTGCGCGGCCTATCGTGTATCGAACGCAGAGAAATGATTTATATTTTATATTTTGATTGTGTAAAATGCCAAGAAAATAAAATTGTATTTTACTAAATTAGGGCCCTGGTTAGAGCAACAAGAATGATATTTAGGGAAAAATTTCAAAAATTCATTTCAAAAATTCAAAAAGAATTAAAAAATCGAAAAGAATAGCATCGGCCGCGCGCGGCGTAAGCACCTGGTAATATAATCTAAGGTAAGTGAGTAAGTAAATAAGTAATTGTAGGTTGATAACCTACTGTCGCGGCCATCACGCGCTGTCACGCATTTCTGGCCTGGAGAAGAAATTCTAGACGCGCATCGCCCGTTGAGTAAGTAAGTAATAATTAATATGGCATTTATACATCATCACACATATCTATGATCTATTTACACCTCATAGTGGCAGTATCGGAACAGCTAGCGAAAGGACATACGTGCTTTTACACTTTCGATTGTCTGACTTCGTCCGACCCTCATTCGAAGCGAATAAAATGGGAATGAAATGACAGGAGGGTGCGCGCTGCCGTACAAACTTTCGTAAGCCCTTTATGCTGGGACACCGACACTTCTGGTCAAACGCAGTGTGCTAAAATAAATTTTACATACTCAAGTTAGGTTCTTATTTCGATAAATCAAATAATGAATAATATATGTATATTAATCAAATAATATATTGTAGGTTGATAACCTACTGTCGCGGCCATCACGCGCTGTCACGCATTTCTGGCCTGGCGAAGAAATTCTAGACGCGCATCGCCCGTTGAATAATATATGTAAAACAGTCGCCCAATTCCCATGAGCCGCTACTGGATTCCGTTGTCAGACGTTGCCTGACCTGCTGAAAATGGGCCGCAACGCAAGGCAAGGATTCCGCAATTGAACACAATACTCAAAATAGGGTCTTACAAGAGCTTTAAAAATAGCTAGCATAACATTCTTTGTCGAGGTGTTACCCGACCCGCGCGCTGCTCGCAGTTCGCTGCTCTTCGCTAGAACGTTAGACGGATATCATCTCGTCAAAACATTCTCATTTTGATACAGATGTCTTTATCTGTTCATTCCAAAGCAGGAAACTATGGGTAATAACCCCCAAATCTTTTTCTTGCAGACGCTTTAAGTTCTACTCCGTTTAAGAAATATTTTAAATTAGGGTTATTGTTAAAATTTACATGAACTACTTAACATTTAGAAGGATTAAACTTAAGATGCCAGATACTTTCCCAGATTTCTAATCCTGAAATATCATCAGCTATACTTCTATGATCATATGCATTGCAAATTAGCTTAAGTGTTAAGATATCATCTGCAAATAACTTAATCTTATTCTTCCAAAGCAACAGGACACAATTTCAGGTATATCATTTACATACAAAATAAAAAGCAAGGGACCTAAAACTGAACCTTGTGGAACACCAGATAAAACGTGTTTTACCTCGGACCATTGCCCTTCTACACAAACCCTCATGGTCCTTTCAGTCAAAAAATCTTTAATAATCTCTAAAACTTTTCCCTTAATGCCAAATCCCTCCTATTTAGATAAAAGTCTAAAGTGGGGAACTGTGTTAAAAGCGTTACTAAAATCAAAATACAGAAGGTCTACAGGAACACCTTTATCAAAAAAATCTAGGATGTTATCAAAAGTTTCTTAAAGATTAGACAAACATGACTTTCCCTGGACAAATCCATGCTGATGCTTTGAAATTAGGCCCTCTAGAAAATCTAACAAATGCTCTCTTACTAGCTTTCCGTAAACCTTGCACAAAATACAAGTTAGAGATACTGGTTTATAATTTAAGGGATCAAACTTTGTACCCTTTTTAAATAGTGCAATAACAGATGCTGACTTCCACATTCCATACTTCGGGTAGAGTCCCTGTCTCTGAACACTTAACAAATAGTTGTATTACAGCTTCAACAAAACTATCGTCATGAGCTAAAGACTTTAACAACTTAGGGTGAACTCCATCTGGACCTGAGTTCTTGAAAATATTAAGTTTTAAAGTTTTAAAGCAAGTCAGGCAACTTCTGACAAACGTTTTTTGAATTTTATTCAAAATCTTTTTTGAACACAAGCAGATGTTAAAAGAAATTTTTTTGAAATTTAAAAAAAGTTTTAATTTCTTTGACAAGATTATATCCGTCTAACGTTCTAACGTGAGTCGGGTATTACCACGACAACCCGAAAATGTAATCCACCAATGAACTAACTGCCTACTTACTTCGGTTACTTCAGTGCACTTTATTGATCCTCTATCGGGTCATCATCTGCTATGGTCGAATTCCAATCCAGCAAGGAGTTCCCGTTTCAACCACTTTAACCAGGGATTGGTGGTTCGTCAGCAAACGATTTGACAAAATCAGTAAGCATCGACTTAAAGTGCTCGGGGTCTTCAATGGAGTGCAAGTTAGGAGGGATGGTGTTCCAAAGGCGGGGCTCGATCACTGCAAACGAATTATGGTGCAGTGTCCGGTATTGTTTGCTGCTTGATTTTGTTGGAGTGGGGACAACTGCTTTTTTGCCATGTCTCTTTGATTCCAAGAACTTTATGTCAACATTGTTTGGGCACCTGCCGTTAAGAATTTTCCAAACATGGATTATAATGTAGCGTTCTCTTCTCCTGTGCAGTGACATGAGATTGAGTGCTCTTAGTTGTTGCCAATAATCAAGATGTTGCACGCAGTCTATCCTCCATGTGAATGAGCTCTGAACGCCTTGAAGCTGGTGGATATTACATTTGCTGTTGGAATTCCACAATGGGCAGCAATACTCAAGATGACTCCTAATGATGGATTTATATTGTGTCAGCATTGTGCATTTGTCTCTTGTCTTAAAGGCTGATAGCACCCAGGCAGCAACTTTCGTGTCGCTTTGAGCAATCATACAAATATGTGGTTTCCACGGTAGGTCAGATGGAACCATCACCCCAAGGTCTTTCACACACTCAGATGGAAGGATTATGCTGCCGTTTGAAACTTGGTACGCCTGAGTCAGCACTGTGAAAGGTAGTTCGAATAGTGCACTTTGGGAGCCGTGTTTGTGAACTAACAGCTCGAACTTGTTCTCATTGAGGGCCATGTTGTTGCACTTGGCCCATTCCAAAACACAGTTGAGATCTTGCTGCAGGGCTTCAACGTCCTCAATGCAAAAGATGTGATGTAGGATTCTAGTGTCATCTGCAAAGAGTCTAATAATGGAACCCATAACACAAAGTTTCATATAATTGATGAATAAGATAAACAGCAGTGGGCCCAAAACTGTTCCTTGGGTCACCCCACTGAGTACAACTGCAGCAAATGAAG
Organism: Mnemiopsis leidyi; assembly: GCA_000226015.1. Lineage (NCBI taxonomy): Eukaryota > Metazoa > Ctenophora > Tentaculata > Lobata > Bolinopsidae > Mnemiopsis > Mnemiopsis leidyi. Next base: position 69,575 of record JH152704.1, on the reverse strand, counting down.
ACACTCCGTCAAGCACAACAGACTGCTTGCGATCCAATATGAGGGATTCGATCCACTTAACAAGCTTCTCCTGAAACTCAAGCTTCCTCATCTTGGCAAGTAGCAGTCGATGATTGTCCTTGTCCAAAGCTTTTGCGAAGTCCAGGTATATGGCATCTGTGTCTGCGCCATCAGTTAGACCTTTCACAATGTCATCTACATGACTGAGGAGCTGCGTGAGGCAGCCTCTGCCAGAGCTAAATCCGTGCTGGTTGTCACAGAGTAGCTTGGTCCTGTCCATGTGGTCTACCATTACACTGCGAAGGATTCACTCATAAACTTTGATGACATGTGATGTGAGGGCAACTGGCCTGTAGTTCACTGCCCAGTGTCCCTTGCTCTGTCACCCTTCT
>JH152704.1:52616-69173 GCA_000226015.1 Mnemiopsis leidyi | reverse complement strand
TGATCTCATCTATTAAAGGCCAAAATAGCTTGAAAACTATTGGTTTGTTGAGAGTAGTGACAAAAAGGGCACAAAGAAGCACCAAGCAAGCGTGTCCGTTACCCGGCTGCATTTCCATCTCAACTTGTCAGTCCAATAGTTTTTTATTGCATACAAGTGACTTATTATGACGCTTCCAGGGTATTGCTCTGTACACTAAATCTAGGATCATGTATCAGACAATCACGCTTTAAATCCCTACGATAAATATTTATGCACAAATTTAAATAAGCAATTTTTTTATTTACCTGCCCTGTCGTGCCTTGGTCTGTTTATACCAATTATGTGTGTATGAAAATGTATGGTTTTTGAATTTTTATACATTACTTCAATTTTGCTCAACGTGCAAAAGTATGTTCGATATCATCAACTTTATCCCTCTAGTGTTCTTAGAATGTTTTAAAGCTCCATGAGCTTTTAGGTTATTTTATATTTTCTATTTTATAAGACCCTAAACTCGTTGAAGAGATAACTTATAGCATAAATGATTTGGGAATGTGTTTTTGATACAATTTTATGTACAATAAACGGGTAAAAATACTAATTATTTGTTTCACACTCACTCACACTCACTGTGATCTTTGCCATAGCTTTTATCATACATTGTTTATTTTAACGCTAAATTATTTCATAGAAGTTAAATCAGGAAAATATAATTCGTAAAAATCATTGTCTTGTTACATCGTCTCCATCATCTTCTGCTCCATCTTGACCCTGCTCGCTGGTGTAATCTCAGGTATTCACATCCCTCAACAGGATGGGAGCCTGTCCCGAACTCGATGAAGTCTTCTCTACCCTTGTTTGGACGAGAAACTTGGTCCGACTTCCAACCCTCTGGAGGGTATTTGGAATCAGTTTGGTATATTGTTAATTCCTGTTAATTCCTGTTAATTCCTGTTAATTCCTGTTATAAATCCTTGACAGATATCTCACCCCTATGAGTGATAATGAAAAAAAAATAAATTGTTTTACTTCATAAATTGTTTTACTTAATGTATCTAAGTATCTTGCTAATTTCCAAAGACACTTTCCTTCTTCAGCTTATTCACGATTATGTCATGGACACTGAAAAACAAGTACTTTCCATTCTATAAATAACTTTCAATTTACCTAAGAAATGCATATCCTTGTCTCCCCAAAATGTAATCCACCAATGAACTAACTGCCTACTTACTTCGGTTACTTCAGTGCACTTTATTGATCCTCTATCAGGTCATCAGAGCCGCTGACCGCACGCAAAGCAAAGGTTCTGCTATGGTCGAATTCCAATCCTTGAAACTTGGTACGCCTGAGTCAGCACTATGAAAGGTAGTTCGAATAGTGCACTTTGGGAGCCGTGTTTGTGAACTAACAGCTCGAACTTGTTCTCATTGAGGGCCATGTTGTTGCACTTGGCCCATTCCAAAACACAGTTGAGATTTGCTGCAGGGCTTCAACGTCCTCAATGCTAAAGATGTGATGTAGGATTCTAGTGTCATCTGCAAAGAGTCTAATAATGGAACCCATAACACAAAGTTTCATATAATTGATGAATAAGATAAACAGCAGTGGGCCCAAAACTGTTCCTTGGGGCACCCCACTGAGTACAACTGCAGCAAATGAAGACATTCCGTCAAGCACAACAGACTGCTTGCGATCCAATATGAGGGATTCGATCCACTTAACAAGCTTCTCCTGAAACCCAAGCTTCCTCATCTTGGCAAGTAGCAGTCGATGATTGTCTTTGTCCAAAGCTTTTGCGAAGTCCAGGTATATGGCATCTGTGTCTGCGCCATCAATTAGACCTCTTACAATGTCATCTACATGACTGAGGAGCTTGTTCCTGTCCATGTGGTCTACCATTACACTGCGAAGGATTCACTCATAAACTTTGATGACATGTGATGTGAGGGCAACTGGCCTGTAGTTCACTGCCCAGTGCCCTTGCTCTGTCACCCTTCTTGTAAAGAGGTGTGATAAGTGTCTCCTTATAGAACATGGGCACACTACTGCGCTCAAAAGATTCTTCCCATATGATCCTAAGGGGGCTGCATAATTCTTTGGCACCGTTTATAAGAAGTATGGGGGGTACTCCATCCAGTGCAGGCCTGGGGCTGAATCAGCATTTATCTCTTTAAATGCCGACAATATGATTTCCTCACTTGTGGATGTTCGATAACTGGAGTGGGGAACCTCAGATCCTTAACATCGGGAGAATCGGGATCACTGAACACTGAACTGAACTGTTCTTGTAGCAGATCGGCCAGCTTGTTATTAACATCTCGCATCGATTGAAAAGTACTGTGTTATCACATTTGAAACACAAGAAAATTAAATACACCGATGGCAAAGTATATATACTACTTCTGCACTTAAGATCTGGATATGTGCCTAGCCTGGCGAAATTAGTGGAAATCCTTGCTGTACGGCATGTTAAACAAGGAATGGAAGCTAAGGGGTTCCGTGCAGTCCAATCTTTAGTGCAACCTTTAGATTGAACTTTGTGTCAGTGCAAGTGGTTATGCTTTCATCGTTATCAAACAGCATATTGATGCTTGACCTGATCTGCGACAAGGATTTAGCGTAACTGTAGAAGAACTTGGGGCTGCACTTAATTTTTTCCACTGCCCTACTTTCTTTCTCTTCAAGATTTCTGATATGAGCACATCTTATATCGTACTGAAGTAAGGTAACTTTGTTACTGACCTCCTTTATGTGATCTGGCGAGGCATTGCTCTTGATGATAGCCTCTAGTCGTGAACTTTGTCAATTCCGTTTCCACCGTAAAGTGTTGATATGTTTTGGTCGTCCTGAAAGCGGTGTTTTGAGAGGGACACAAGACGTGCATATCTCAAGAAGACTGATAGACTGTTTGGCTAATATATATATAGATCAATGTAACCAAAATAAAAACCTTAATCAGATCATTTAATAAAATAAAAGCAAATAAAAAATCATAAAATTTATTCTCTTACAATTCGGCGAAGTGGAACAATACAAACGTATAATAATTTAACTCAGTCTCACTAAAGCTGAACGAAAAAAGAATTATATATATATATATAAATTTGCTTTTATTTTATCATATGATCTGATTAAGGTGTTTATTTTGGTTACATTGATCTATGAATTTTTAAAACTTTGTTGATGTGTAGTCTTGACGAGTATGTAAGTATACTCCTCAGACGATTTATGTTTATGTTTATGTTTGTTCATGTTCAGATTAAATTTTCACATAGCCTATGTCACAGAATGTAATGAAAGACTTTTTTTGACTCATAGAGCTGAGTCAGTGGGTTTTTTCGAATGACCAGCAATAAACAATAGCAAAATCGTCTTGAACCCGCCCCTGTATAATATTCCTTAGTAAGGTTATCAGTAGCTCTGCTGTAAATTAAAGTAACAATTATTATCAGTGGATATGGTAAAATGGGGGATGAAGGAAATGTCAACTACACCTTGCTTCATAGTAAGTGCTTTAGTGTTTATTTATACTGCAACATTTTGTAAACATTTTATCTTTTACCTAACGTAGTGCAAACAGACGTGCAGGAAGTTTTTACTAAATGTGAAGTACTTTATGTTTTATTTCCGTTGTGCATGCATACTGTAAACCCATTTAAAATCGATATTGAAAACATTTCATTAGCTTTACAGACGAAAATTAGTAGATTGCTAAGTAGGAAGTAACATTTTCATTAAATTTATTTTTTATCAGCTACTCCTATGAATGTCAAAAATGTTCAGTTGCAGTTACACTTTCATTGTGTCATTCATAAAATGATAAAAAATCAAAAGTTATTTTAGGAATATTCTCCATATCTTCAGCTACTTCATTTGTAGTGTTGTAATGGTTTAGAAATGTGCGACATCCTTGTACACACTGTACAGCTGCTCCATACATTGTCATGTCATTGACAGTTTATGTAAACACTACAAAATATTTCCTGCCGGCTGCTTCGACACACAAAATGGGAGCACAGCCTGGCAAATTTGCTGCAAATACATGCGATGTTTTTTTAAATACTACATAAATTACTTGTTTTATTGTACGTGAGAATAATGGTCTGACATCTCGAATTACTCGTTAAACGAGTGAAAAAAAACAATGAAAATATTGGAAACTGGAACAATTTAATTTAGCTTGTGTGATGAAACTGAAAGTATAAATATGCACTGCTTTTTGGTTAGGAAACATTAAATCGACCGTGAAATTAGCAATAAAAACAGTCAAACAGACTTAAAAATTCATCTCGCGCTGATACCCGACTAGCTCCTGGCGCATAAAATTTTGCTACAACTTTAAAGTTTAACTCAGTTTAACTGACATTGCTACAGAATGTAGGTACAGCTGAGCCTCCATGATTATTTGGTTGAATGATGAATCTTTTTTTATTTTGTTGACATGTGTTAGTCTGATAATCGAATAAGCTTTATGGTACGGCAGTACGGCACCGAATTGTCTGCAACGATAGTTTCTTACCGGAATTGCTGATACCGCTTGTGAGGTAATTGTGTTATAACTGTGAGGAATGTAGGCCGTAGGGGTAACTCGGGAATGTAGTTCTACATATCAGAATAGTTGGATAAATAACCTCATGTGCCCCATAAGGGAATTCCAAAAGCAGTAGAGAAGTGATGTCACTGGGATGGGTCTATATATTTAACTTGATCTTGCAGTGGGTTGTTTATGTAGCCGAGCATGTTTACCGTTCGTTAGAATTTTGTGACGGTCATTGTCAATTAAGTGATAACCAGCGATTGTCTATAATCTACAGTCTATTGTGTGATCTACAATCTAGTGTGTGATGTACAGTCTAGAGTGCGCTCTACAGCCTAGTGTGTGCAAGCATTTTAAACGAGATCCTAAGGAATGGTAGTGGCAGTCCATTTAAAGAAAATTTTGAAAGTCACGTTTGGGCTATTTTTATTGCATTTATCTGATCCGAATGGTATTCCTGATGTTAGAGTACAATTATAGTCCTGAAACATAAAGGATCTCCACCAATAAGAAGCGTTTTAAGCGATATCTTAATCAAACCGGTTTTGCAGATCTGAGATAAGCATTATGCCGTGGAAGCAAGTCCAGAAATATCATCAGTCGCCCCTAATCAAATTGGCCACGGTTAGGGCAACTATTTGCGACCAAAAATTCAAAATTTGATTGATGAGAATTAAAAGTAAAGTTTCTGTGGAATTCGCGGCAACGCTGAAATGAAAAAAGCTCCAGCTGACCGATAACGGTATAACGTGACGTTTCTCAGTTTTCACCTGCAAAAACTAGTTCAGACAAGTATGAATAGTTGAACAGGCATTTCATAACCGATCTTTACGAAGGAATTGCCATAAGATAGTGATGCATACACCACCCAACGGTGACAATTTTGCAAATAAATAGTCAGGGTAGAATAACTTTGCGGAGGTAATTTGTAAAACATTCAACGTCGACATGGTAACGGTGGCGCGCACTATGTGTTAAATTGCTTTGTGACCACGGACAGTGGACACCGCCATATACCTACCTACCCACCTACCACCACCAAAATCCGACCACTTTAAACCATCTACTTTGCTTTTTTGCCTTCGGCAAAAAAGTATTAGAGATGAGAAAAAAATGGATATTGTTACTTAAAGTTACTAATTATTTATATATCTCTGGCAATCAAAGTTTTATAATATAACCATTCTAACATTAACCGGCCGTCGAAAAACTAATGACATTTATTTGTCGCTGCAGTTTGTTTTTGTTTGTTTTTGCGTTTATAAGAAAATAAAATGAAAAACGTGAGAGTTTTACCTGGGTACACTGCCACTGCCTCAATAGTTTCCTGCAGTCACGTCTAACTGCATTCTCACTATCTTAAGTTAAACGTGACGTAAGTCTTTTCAGACCCAGTTCATTTAATCTACCCCCTCTGAATACACTTTTAATTAGGTTGTAGCATTCTTGAGGAGATCTCATCCTGAGCCGAAATTCTTTTCTAACCCTCCAGCACTGACGCATTACCTTTGGTCTCCTGACATTATCTGGCCCGATTGAGCTGCTTTTTCTTGTTTGTAAATTTACTTATGGCTTCTGTGAGAACCCCGTGGTTGCTTGTTAATTGTGGCTATTGGGGCTGGTCTGACTTGGCGCCAGCTTCATAAGTGGTACCGGTTCAGGATATGTATCATGAGTTGATACATTGAGCGAGAGGGCTCATGCCTTACATAGGTATTAATGAAGACATTGTCGCTGTTATCACTAAACATGTTACGCTTGAGTCGACATGTGATGTCTCGGATCTCCATCAGCCATGTGCTTCTTGACGACTGCAATGTATTCCGCGTCTTGAAATGTTTGGTCTTCCCCTTCCCACATATCCGTTTAGCTTTTACGCTTGTCTGTTTAAATACTAGATTGATTGAGCAAAGTACATATATGTTTGAAATTTGACAGATGTAGTGCGTGTAATATCTTTATATAAGATTATTACTGATTTATTACTGACAGTTAAATTATTTTGATATAGGACGCCCCCAACGTCAATATGGTTTCGTCACCGTGTGTTGGGTATAGCCAAGATGGTCATACATGATCATTCACATATTTCTCGTTCTTTCCACAACATGTTTGATATGTCCTACATCTATATTCGTTTGATTGAGCTTCTTTATCTTGAACTTATAATCTGTAACTTATGATCATGTATAACTATTTAAATTTTGATTTTTGAGATAAAAATAAAAGTAATCTGCTTTAATAATAAGACATTGAAGTTGCGGGCCACTTAGATCATCAACCATTTAACTATAATCCACTGCGAGAAAGGAAGGGTGATATTATTTGCATTGCGTACTAACTACACTGATAAATATCTTTATTTATAACTTTTATCTTGTCAACCTCTCTTTCTTGTTCATTTCACTGAGGAATTCAGATCGATGAATAGATCAATCGGTGACAGTTCTTAATATTTTCAGTCTAATTTAATTCTCTATTGTGAGGAAAGTTTTCTTTCGAGTTTATGGTAATTTTAAAATCTCAGGCACTGGCATGGCAACAGCATATTATCCCTTTGAAATGCGATTTGTCACTCGACTTAAGCTTTCGAAAAATAATTGGTAACCCCTTCTCACAGTTTTAGACATTCCATATCACTATTATTGATATTTTGTTACTATATCATTATTAGTTTATTTTTTAACCCCTCTACCGCTTCTTTCCTATAATTTGAGAGTCATCCTCCGCAAGCGATTCGGAGAGTTGTGACCCACCCCGAGGTAGATACCTTACTTATCACACAGATATAGAGAATGATTCATACAAAATTTGGTCCCATTAAAATGTCTTTCTTGTCTAAAATAAGGAATTTGATTAATAACCTAAATGCATAATGTTAGCAACAATGCACAGTAAAATGCACATTAAGTGAAGCTGACCTCTACGGGCCGCTTGACGAGGTAATAAATCTCACTTCTATGATCGGGCCACGTCGAGACTTGAGAAAACCTCCTCAATTGTGCATGTTTTTCTGAGCATTACAGTAATATGCGTGTCTAATGTACTTGTCAACTCTCCATTTCGTTACATGATTCATGTCGCTCGGTATTCGATCACATTAGAAATCGTAGTCTGTGTTTTTCTCAAGCTTTGTCAAGCCATTAGAAATCGTATTCTATGTTTTTCTAGTTCCAAAAGTGTTCCACTTTTTGTCTTTAATTTACCCAGTTTATCTGACCAGGCTAGAGGCAGAATGTATCACAGGTTTTAATTTTTTGAATTTTGTTTTCCCGCCGTTTTACTTGCTGTACATACACTTGTTTTATCGTTTATCGCTTATCTTATCAGTTATCTGCATTCCTCTCAGTAGTATAATCGCTCAGTATTTATTGCAGCCTGCTTGTCGCATGACACATTATTTGACAGTTTTCTTAATCCATCTTATCCGTTAATCTTTCTTAGTAAATTTTACCAATTTGCTAATTCATTTTAAGCCGTGTTGATCTTTAGATTCAGTTGCTAGTTGTTGGTTATATTTCACATTAAATGTTTTGTCAACTATGAATATGAAAAAATGGAATATTTTTCACAATGTCAGATTAAATGCGATTTTCACTTGTTGGAACAATAAAATGATCATCACGACTTTTATCGTCCTATTTATTATAAAAGTATCAAAGAAGGCCATATTTACTACACCTTTTTCAAAATCCTTCAAAAATCGTAGTCTGTGCTTTTCTCAGCCATTAGAAATCGTAATCTTTGTTTTCCCAGGCCATGCCTTGTCGTTTTGTTAAGCTTCCATCTTGTAATCGGCAGTTACCAGGTGCACCGTGCCAAACACATGCCACATTCATTGAACATTCAATAAGATTGGACAGATTGTATTGCAGAAGTAACGAGGTTACTATAAAATAACATATAAGGTCACACATCCTTGGCTAAGTTTAATTAACTTAACCTGACTTCGATTACCGTTTAAGGCTGGCGGCTGCTGGTAACCAAACGGTTATTAGCTTAAACAGAGCTATTAGCGTAAACAGAGATTTTAGCTCAAACAGAGTTGTTAGCTCAAACAGGGTTGTTAGTAAATAGAGTTGTTATATTTCACACATGTTTTGTCAGCTACGAATATGAAAAAATGGAATATTTTTCGAAATTTCAGATTAAATGCAATTTTTACTTGTTGGAATAACAAAATGATCATCACGACTTCCATCGTCCTATTAATTATTATAAAAGTATCAAAGAAGGCCATATTTACAACACCTTTTTCCAAAGCCGTTAAAAATTGTTGTCCTTGTTTTTCTTAAGCCGTTAAAAATCGTAGTCCTCTTTTGTCACGCCATTAGAAATTGTACTCTGTGTTTTTCACAAGCCGTTAGAAATTGTAGTAATTGTTTTTGTCGAGCCATTAGAAATTGTAGTTCTTGTTTTTGTCGAGCTATTAGAAATTGTAGTTCTTGTTTTTCTCAAGCCATTAGAAATTGTACTCTGTGTTTTTCTCAAGCCGTTAGAAATTGTAGTCTGTGTTTTCTCAAGCCGTTAGAAATTGTAGTTTTTTTCTCAAGCCATCACAAATCGTTATCTATGATTTTCTCAAGCCGTTAGAAATCTTAGTCTGCAGAAGTAACGAGGTTACTACAACATAACATATAAGATCACACATCCTTGGCTAAGTTTAATTAACTTGGCTAGGTTTAATTAACGATTACCGTTTAAGGCTGGCGGCTGCTGGTAACGAACGGTTATCAGCTCGAACCGAGTTGTTAGCTCAAACAGAATTGTTAGCTCAAACAGAGTTGTTGGCTCAAACAGAGTTGTTAGCTCAAACAGAGTTGATTGCTCAAACAGAGTTGTTAGCTCAAACAGAGTTGTTAGCTCAAACAGAGTTGTTAGTTCTAACAGATTTGTTAGCTCAAACAGAGTTGTTAGCTCAAACAGAGTTGTTAGCTCAAACAGAGTTGTTAGCTCAAACAGAGTTGTTAGCTCAAACAGAGTTGTTAGCTCAAACAGAGTTGTTAGCTCAAACAGAGTTGTTAGCTCAAACTGAGTTGTTAGCTCAAACAGAGTTGTTAGCTCAATAGAGTTCTTCAATTCCCCATTTTCAGGTTAGTGGTTTACTTTCTGTTTTTTGTTAATGTCAGTGTATACATGAGTGTTTGTGTAAGTGTTTATAAGTTGGTTTTAGGGGGCCATTATTCGTAAAAGATTAAAAATACAGTTTCATCTCTATTCTCTAACCTCGGTATTTTGCTTTCGTTGATTTTTGGTGATGAGCATTGAAAATTTACATCGATATCAATAAGATGGCAATATGATTGGGAAATTTTGGTCCAGAACAGTTTAAAAACACAGTATCTATCAGTTATTTTCGTGGTTATGTGTGTTAAAGTGGGTGTGTCTGTTCAGTGGTTTTATCGTTCTACTCAGCTGCTCTGATCGCACCGAAGTGATTATCCGTGGGCCTTACAAGTATTAAGGCAGGGCCTGCCTGGCAAGCTCGGAACAAGAACTCAACAGCCTATTTAATTATTCAGTGAAATGTGGTACACTTCCTTAGAACCAGCAGGGAGTTCTGTAGACATAAATAGATAGAAAGGAAACAGTTTGGGCAGGCCCGGTTTATCGTCCTCAGCCAATATGCAGGCAATTTTATTACAGTTCAGCACAAGTCACATAGAAAAAAGTAGTCCACTTCACTCAACAGTCTACTCTACTGTTTTTCTAGGTAAGTAGGTAGTTCACGAGAACCAGTGTGATCACGTGATTTGTCACGTGTTATGTGCGTAGTCACGTGAATAGGAACTTTTTATTCACGGACTTGGTTGGCTTAGTGAGTAGTTGTTATCATCAGAGTTATCATCACTGAACATACCATTTTTACAATTGACGCTGTTTCTCTAATAGTAAGTAAGCCATTGTTTATTATATTGATTTTTCGTAAGTTTGTGTCAGTAGGTGTTTGATGCTGTAATAAGGGAAACGTTGAATAATAAGAAAGTTCTTTTCTCCGAGAATAGAATAGAACCTTTTGCTAAGTTTCATTTAACTCTGCCAATAGCAAGCAATCAAATTATGAATAATCATTAAGGCACCCATCTATCATTATATCGATGTTCAAAAAGTCCAACAAACATTACAAATAAGGCTTGTATGTAATATACTATAAGACTATAGAATCAAGCCTGCTATGGTAATACAGCTATAAGATCTAAAGGGCCCGAGTGAGGTGTTATTCCTGCAGTTTCTTCAACCGTTCAGTTCAACCTGACACGTTGAAACTGTTTCTGCAAACCCCAACATGTTTTAGCTAAGTTCGGCAGCCAGCACCGGACAGCACCAAGCATTACTTTTGACCATTACGGTAAACCTTTAAACGGTACCCGCAGCTTTTTGCGGGATTTCACTAGTTTGTATGCACTAAGTAGTCAATAATCAAAGATTATTTTGATATACCACAGATAATAGTATGCCACCGATTTTGCATCTAAGAAATATACAATACTAGTTAATACTAGTTAATAATTACACTATACCTCAACACTACTCTATTATTACCCCAGGTGCCAACCCCACCGAGACGACCGAAACAGGCGACTCTGAGAAATACGCGATGTTTTCTGTTCCTCTCATCCGTCCTAATGACAAACTTGTAAGTCGAATAAAACCAAATGTTATTTATCATCAGCAAAGCATCATTAAACAATAGAATAGACGAATGGTAAATTGGTAAAAAATCAATTGATTGAAATCTTTTGATCACTATTGCGTATGCCTTGTTACAAGATGTACGTTAAGCAAGAAATACGCAGTCCTATTTCTCGAAGGCCTATTTCTGATTTAATTCTGCAAATTTTTCTTTAGTGTTCAAGTCTCAATATTAAATTTTTCTTCTTTCAAGTTTAGTTTGTTATTTTAGTTCGGCATTTCCTGCATTGAATTGTTAACCATCACTTTCGAGGAAGAACTATTCAGAAAAGCTTGAACATGAATTAATTTACACTTAGAAATTCATATTTTGGACTCCTAACTCCCCGCATCTTCAATTCCTCACCCGATATTATCAATATTCTACACACTGCAATACAATTGTTAGATATCATCTTTGTACTCAATAACAAAACGCTTAAACGCCTGAAATGAGCTAAAGTCAATTAGTAATTTCTTTCGATAAGTGCATTATCTTTAGATACAGTCGAAGTACTAATTACACTTATGCAATATGTTTCCTGCTACCCACTGGACGGCAGAAGTTTCTGGTGACTAATTCTCTTGACTCATTCAGTTTCTGCCACTTGTGTCACTTGGCATGCCGTCAAGATCAATTGTTTTACACGAAACGTAACTGTAGCACTTAAATCTCAAAACCTTGAGCTCCTACACACTAACTCTTTGAAATGAAATGTGCAACCAAAATAAACTCCATTCTATATATTTACTGATTTTAGTCAAATGCTACTTTGAGTGTGTTTGAGCATTGTTATAAAAATTGTTATAAAATTGTGTGTGTTTGTGTGCGTTTGCTGTGAAATTGTTGATCAATTAAAATTAAAATTGTTTAAAAATTGTTTTGTTTAGATCATACCTCTTGATAGATCTCGATTGAATTTAAACTTAGAAAATTTTGGTATTCGACCCCTTAGGGGCTCAACACAAAAGATTAGGCTGAAATATTGTCACTTATAATCGCTGCACCCCTAACTAGTTTTAAACAAGCTGCGGAATTGTCAGTTCTCACGTGATAGTAGCAAGTTAGTATCCAGTGTCCACTGAACTATGGCGGAATATAAAGTAAGAGGGTCCATTTTTGCCCCCCCCCCCCCATGGCATATCCCTCAATTAAAACCTTAACATGAGTCTATACTACCTTTTTAAACTAGACAAATTCTTCAATTAGACAAATTTGAATTAGAGAAATTTGAATTAGACACATTTTAAAGCGTACAGTCAATTAACAGAGAAAGGTATTTTGGGGAGGCTTCAAATTTTGACCAATGAGAAGCTAGAAAAGAGTGCTTTCTAGCTTCTGATTGGTAAGATACTTTTAACTTGCACTTGTATAGTTGTGTATTGATGTTATGTCAATATATGTAGTTGTATAGCCTCGTGTATTGATGTTATGATGTATGTCAATATAGATGTACAATGTACTGCGTTGTACTTGTATAGTTGTATAGCCACGTGTATTGTATGTATATATAGTTGTACTGTGTTGTACTTTGAGGTTGCACTTTGTGGTGGTCTAACACAAACAATCTGACCACGCATTGACGTGTGTCGAATAAGGATATCATATAAAAGTAACAGGTTGAAATTTGAGTCTGGTAGACGCTGGTAGGAAAGGTGATATCAATTACTGGAGGAAATTTTCGATCATTCGTGGAGGATCTGTTTGGTTTCTTGTACGCTGGCAGAGGAAAATTGAATTGAAAGTTTGATAAAATTTGATTACCATGATATGGCTTTTCTTGATAAATACACGGGCTATAAAGTGCTTGAAAACAGAAAATTGATGTGGCATAATCTCTGATGCGATTACCTATTTACCGCAATTATAATTAATTACGCAATTATCATTTATTAGTTTACACTTAAAAACCTATCAATAATTACAAGGGTGTTGTGTGATGAGAAAATATATCTGTTATCTCTTGACGTGCTAAATCACAGTACAAAATTAGTGGCTAACCTAGGCGGGAAGAGACTTCCTTATTTTTGGGTGTCCTAAAGTGCATTTCAAGTTGGTTAGAGCAACGAGCTTAGCTGTAGTGACAGGAGGTAGGGGTCTTAATGAGATTGCATAAAATGTCCGGCCCCTCTCCCCAAATTTGATACATCTTAGAACAAAAAACTGATGACTATTATAACTCGCAACATGGTTGTGGTTAGTCTCAGTTATCCCACTAAGAAGGATATTACGGTCTCTGCCCTTCAGTCGAGTCCATTATTTCTCAAATTTTGAGACATTTATGACACATTCTGAGAATTAACGTGTATTTGGTGGTCAGCGGCGATTTACAAAGTATGTAAAAATGTGATAATCACTCCACCGTAAGCAAATCGCGCGGAAAATTACACATGGTGCGCGGCGTCAGGTCTCATTGCAAACACGTGCTTGTATTTTGTAGCGTATCCCGAACTTCATTTTGGGGTAAATTTGGAAGATTTTGCCCAATAAAAGTTCAATTGGTTACTGGTACGTTAACTGCTTCAACATTGATTTATCCGTTATCGCTGACAAAGTTTATGTTTCAGATAGCTATCGGGGCTAAACAGAACAAAGTCAAATTCGTTCTGTTTATCATCTCGTGTGTGCTTACTTTGTCGCTAACTTTTATTCTTCGATTTCTTCTCGGTGAGTACTCTCAAATCAATATTTCTCTCTCTCTCTCTGTAAAGTTGGGAGAACAAATTTGCACTATCGATCAGTTCTTAGATGGATCAAACCTTAAAAGTATTTCTAGGAAATATATTCAGCAAAGCCAGGAGAAAATCTTTTGACCGAAAAACTTGCAGGGTTTTGGAAACCAAAGTGGAAGACACTGATAACACATTCGGTGTGTGCAGCAAATGAAGCGACAGTGTTTTTGGTTGAAGAAAGGACGAAATGTGCTCAAGCAAAGGTAGTAAAAGTGAGATTGCAGAAAGCAGACCTAGGAAACTACATCGTAAACAAACTCAGTCAATTCTCGGATCACAACGATGATATATCTGTAAGTGATTTGTTTTCTCTGCAGTCATTGGTTTGCCGTTTGTTGCAGCTGCTTGATTTATTTTCGTTGATAATTGTTTGCATTTCGCGAAGGTTTTCGGCGATAATCTGGATAAATTGGCAATAAAATAGCAATAAATTCAAGAAGATTCTAAAATCCCCACAACACCTCCAGATAGTCGAGTACAAGCTAGATCGCTATGTCTTCACGGGAACCTCCCTAGTCAGAATAACTGGGCTGGGGGACGGGGAGACTACTGCTGTTCTGAAGGACATGATCTCCTCTGATAACCTAGCTCTGGACACGCTAACTCAGGTTTGATCATATGTCTTAGTCACGTGATATTGAAATTTTGTTAATTTGAGATTGAAGTTTTGGAGTTTTGCCAGAAGATATACAAAAGGTTAATTTTCAAAGTATTTTGAGAAGGATCTTAGTAAGTAAGATTTCAGTTATCATTACACACATAACTACAGGTGTTTGGAAGGAACATACTGGATGTCCCGCTAAAACCAGTTCTACATTTCGTCCTGACTGAAGTTCTGACATTCTTCTACTTTTTCCAGCTCTTCAGCTGTATCGTGTGGTAAGTTTAACTTTTTTTTAATTATTTTTATCCTTTATTTGGTTTATCGTTTGATGTTTTTCGTTTGGTGACATTCTGTTAGAGTCTAATTCCCTCTCCAGGTATAACAACTACTACGAGATATACGCAACTGTTATTATAGTCATGTCAGTTTTATCAGCCGCCTCTACTACGTACATTACTCGGAAAGCTATAGTGAAGTTGCGGCGAGCTGTGTTGTTTGAATGTGAGGTTGAGGTTAAACGTGGAGGCAAAATTGAGGTAAAGTTCTCTTCTGTAATTTTTTAATAGATATTTTACGTCTTTGGTTCATTTTGATTTAATTATATGATTTTATGATTTTATTCATTTGCAAATGCAGCGAAAAATGATTTTGTTAGAAATCAGAAACATCGCTGTTCTGCGTTGCTTTGTAACATTTATTTCTACGTATCACTTTACAATATTATCGTTGCGACACAAGCCTTCCTGGCTCAGTTGGTTAGAGCGTCAGTCTCATAATCTGAAGGTCGTGAGTTCGAGCCTCACGGAGGGCATTGGTTTTTTCCATTTTCGCGTTTGCGTTTACGGTTTACCTGTATAAAGTTTCAGAAAAAAGTGTTTTCTCAAAATACATTTCTGGTGTGATTCCCCTTTTGACTCTTCCTCCAAATGTATTTGAAGCACCACTTTGATAATCAAATTACGCATGTACACATTATGAACAATTACGCAGCTCTTAAAAGTGAGAGCAATGTGCATTATACTACAATCTGACTAGAAGTATGTACTGAAGCATGTTACGTGAGGTCTATTTTGATTTGAACTGTAGTTGTTTTTTATCTTCTATGCTATGTTAAAATTCTCTAATTTCAGACGATCAAATCAGGAGATCTGGTCCCCGGAGACATTGTCAGAGTTCCATTTGCAGAAACCAAGGTAAATTCAATACCACATGTTACCTTCTTTTCATTACGTCACCATGGGAACCATTACGTCACCATGGGAACCATTACGTCACCATGGGAACCCTTACGTCACCATGGAAACCCTTATCACGTGTCATTATTAATCATGGTACTTTTGTTACCTACTTGACGGCCATAGGATAGTGTAATTAGGACACACGCACTATAAAATGTACATTGTACTTGTGTATGATGTACAGTATTGAACAGCTACTGTGCTAACATGACAATTGTAGAGTTTTTACCAATCTTACTCCCCTCTTTACAGATATCGTATAGTTACCGACAGGTGACCATGGTAACTAACTAGTAACCATGGTTACTAACTAGTAACTCGGTAACTAACTAGTAACTGTGCTAACTAACAAGTAACCACGAGAACTATCTGGTAACCACGGTTAACTAACTAGTAACCATGATAACTAACTAGTTATCATGCAATGGTAACTAACTAGTTATCATGGTAACTTACTTGTAACCATGATAACTAATTACTAACCATGGTAACTAACTAGTAACCATGTTTACTAACTAGTAACCATGATAACTAACAAGTAACCAATGTAGCTAATTAGTAACCATGATAACTAACAAGTAACCATGATAACTAACAAGTAACCATGATAACTAACTAGCAACCATGATAACTAACAAGTAACCATAATAACTAACCAGTAACCATGATAACTAACAAGTCACCATGATAACTAACTAGTAACCATGATAACTAACAAGTCACCATGATAACTAACTAGTAACCATGATAACTAACTAGTAACCATGATAACTAACAGTAACCATGATAAC
>JH152704.1:37013-52605 GCA_000226015.1 Mnemiopsis leidyi | reverse complement strand
TAACCATGATAACTAACAAGTAACCATGAATAACTAACAAGTAACCATGATAACTAACAAGTAACCATGATAACTAACTAGTAACCATGATAACTAACAAGTAACCATGATAACTAACAAGTAACCATGGTAACTAACTAGTAACCATGTTAACTAACTAGTAACCATGATAACTAACAAGTAACCAAGGTAGCTAACTAGTAACCGACCTAACACTCCTATAATGCAGGTATCGTATGACGGTGTATTACTGTGTGGGAGTGTAGTGGTAGACGAAGCAATGCTCACTGGAGAAAGTGTACCCACTCTTAAAAACCCGCTCCCTTTCGAATGGTAGAGTTTCATAATCTTTCCAATTGAAATTTTATCCGCTCTTCCATTGGCAAACTAATTTAATTCATGAAATACTCATTTAACAGCTAACTGGATATTCCTCCCTTATTTTCAGGATAGAAGAAGAGTACCATGCTGATAAGAACGAAGTAAACACGCTTTTTTCAGGAACTACTATCTTACAAACAAGGCCACCGCCCTCGGGAGAGGATACTAATGTAAGAGATAGTTTTGATGAAGGAGCAACTCGAGTTGCTCCTTTATTAAAACTTATTTATTGTATCTACCATGTTTTGTCGGTTTGAACTTACTCTCGGCAACTTACCATCGATTTATGGAAATTACATGTCAAATTTTACGCGTCTAATAACAAAAACCCACCATTTCCCCCAGGTTTACTGTCTAGTGACAAGAACAGGATTCAGAACTAAGAAGGGAGAAACTGTCAAGTTTATGCTCCACCCCAGCCAAACTCAGAAGTTCAAGTTCTACTCGGAGGCGTGGACGTACATCAAGATAATGGCTGTAATTGGATTGGCAGGCATGATCTACAATATTTACGATTGCATTAAGAACGAGTACTCTGTAGCTGATGCCATCCTTAATTCTTTGGACCTGGTTAGCATCATTTAAGTTTACATTACATACCTATGGACGTCAGACCTTTTTGGGAGGAGTCGGAATTTTTCTAATCATGTCACAGTGATTGGCTAATGTAAGGCCAGACACGACCAACCTATTTCGAGATACACTGTCATGGGTCACCTACAAGAAACATTGCGACTCCTCCCCAAGAATTCTCACATCTATTGATGTACTAGTTTCTACAGTATAAACTTCAATATAAGAAGTTGTGTTGAGGCTAAGACTAAAAAAGTAATTATTACATTCACACAACAAGGCTAAGACTAAAATTATATTCACACAACAACCTACTTCTCAGTTGAAAAACAAAACTATACTTCAGATAACAATCATCATTGCACCTTCCCTTCCTCTCGCCCTGAGTATCGCAGTTTACTACGCTATTAGGCGACTCAAACAAGACAAAATCAAGGTTGCTCTTCCAAATTCCATCAATATCGCTGGAAAAGTGAAGATGTGTGTTTTTGATAAGACAGGTGAATCGTATTATTGTATTATTACTTTATTATACCTACTTTGCAACTGGACAAAAACAGAAAGATCATTAACCTTGGTTGCTATAGTTGCCATGTTTAGCATGGTTAGTATAGTCACCATAGTTTCCATTGTTAACATGGTTACTGGTTACCATAGCTACCACAAGTTACCATTGTTACCATGGTTATTGGTTACCATAGCTACCACAAGTTACCATTGTTACCACGGTTATTGGTTACCATAGCTACCACAAGTTACCATTGTTACCATGGTTATTGGTTACCATAGCTACCACAAGTTACCATTGTTACCATGGTTAATGGTTACCATAGCTACCACAAGTTACCATTGTTACCAGGGTTAGTGGTTACTGGTTACCATGGCAACCACATAAACTATAAACAAAAGTATTTTGACGCCCCTGCTCTCAGGCACTCTAACAGAGGAAGGGCTAACTCTCCACTGTGTACTCTCTGTGAACAGCGGGGTTTTCTCTGAAGAACAAACTATAAACATCGACCAACATTTGAGAGGGGCGTTGTCTTGCTGTCATTCTCTGTCCGTTATAAACGATAAGATTTGCGGGGATCCTATAGACTTGATAGGTCAACATGCCAGCGGGTCAGTGCATACAGTGTTTATTTTGAAGCTGATAATGATTAATGATAAACGAAATTATGCGTTAAAAGTAAAACTATTTAAACGATTTTCTTTAAAAGCATTTCATAAGGTAACTTTTAAACCGATTTCAGGTTTGAATTCAAGGTGAGTGATATCGAGCAGGAGCTGTATAAGAATCAAGTTACTGCGGAGACGGTGGACTCCAAAACCGGTGCCAAGTTGGGACTCATCAAGATCATCCCATTCGAGTCCCACCTGAAGAGGATGTCAGTAGTTTGTGAGGCTGCTGATGGAGAAGTGTGGGTGTTCTGTAAAGGTGAGGATGTAGGATATTGTCAGTACTCTTGGATATAGCGAATAGTTTGGTCTATTTGACAAGTCAGGAATTTTGGAACTTAGGTGATGATCCTTTTAGGAATTTGATGCAGAAGGACACTATCACGGAAAATTAAACCCTAACCGAAAATCTTAAAAAGCAAATTACCGTTTAAAAAACTGAGAAAACAACCTGTCTAATTTTCAGGAGCACCGGAACAGATAATGCTCCACTGTGACAAAGCAACTATTCCTGGTGACTTTACTACTCAACTTGACAATCTCTCATCTCAAGGTTCCAATAAAGTTGCTATCACTACTTGCTGCCAATTTCTACTGTTTTGTAGGCGTCCCTTACTGATCCTGAGAACTGAATGGGTCCCAATCCCCATTGCATTAACTTTGCTTTTTAAAGAAAATTCACTGTACTTAGGAGTATTAATTATCTTTAAACAATAGAAATTATAAAATCTTTGAAATCTATCTACACCCTACGCTGTGTGCCATTTCTTCAAAACTTTACAATAGCCACGGTATTACGGTGTAGCCATGACAACACGACTTTCTCTCTCCAGGGTACAGAATAATAGCCTACGCCAGTAAGACCCTCCCAAACAATAACGACATACTGTCTACTCCTCGAGACTCACTGGAGTCCGGACTTACTTTTCAAGGATTCCTGGTCCTGGCAAACAGACTCAAACCAGAGACTAGAGATGTTGTGGAGGAGCTTAAACGAGCAGGTGGGTGAATGGAGTTAGTCTTACTTCTGTTTAAGCTAGAAATTTGCTTTACCAACCTTTAGGTTGACGGTTCTGCCGAATTTATGAATATATACATTGGTACACAAATTTATATAGAAAAGACCTCTAAAAGTAGAAGTATTTAAATCCCAAATTTACCCTTTTAACGAACTGATATGTTTTCCCAAAAATAACGAATCCCCAAACAAATAACTTTGAGTTTCAGCAGTTAGACAGCTCTAATACCAACACTACTATATTACCAACACTATATATTACCAGAACTACTATATTACCAACTCTACCTCCAGGTTTAAGGACGGTAATGTGCACTGGAGACAACCTAAAAACAGCTGTCTGTGTCGGAAGAGATTGCTCCATGATACCTGATAGTGCGGACTTGTACTTGGTAACTGCAGAGTTGAGAGAGGACGGGGGTCTGGATGTACAATACACACTACAGGTGGGACTCAGTGTTAGGTGTCGAGTATTACCGGTAATTTTCCACAACTTCATCTGAACTACAGCAACTATAGCCTCGGAACGGAAGTAGATTGTTAAAGTTTTTTATTAATATCGAGGTGACAAGTTAAAGATAAATACGATATCCAGGAACACACTCCAGTCGGAATAGCTATGGAGGACACTCACAACATGTACTGGGGACCATACAGAAAGGTTCATCTGGCGATGGAGGGAGCAACATTCCAGCTCATCTCAAAACATGACAAGAGTTTGATGGACAGAGTCTGTGTCACTGGGACCATCTTTGCCAGGTTCGTCTCAGTTAGGAGACCGAGATTGAGTGGTGCTCATTTAGCCTCTTGCCAATTATTAGCGATCTTTTCTACGGGATCAGTGGAACTTGCAAGGACATAGAATATAGATACATAGAATAAAGATACATAGAAAAGTATATAGATACCGCCTCCTTGTGGTCACTAAAATCGTGAGATATCATTATAAGATGACAAGCTAATCTCCCTCATCACTCCAGATTTAGTCCTGAACAGAAGAAGTCTCTAATAGACGAGATGCAACAGAGAAGTTACTCCATCTGTATGTGTGGGGACGGGGCTAACGATTGTGAAGCTCTCCGGCATGCAAACGTCGGCATCGCGCTTTCTAAATGTAAGGTTTTATTGAAAGGAGATTCTGTAGAGTATTGACGTTAGCAAATACAACTTGTGCTTCTGTCTTCAGTTTGCTTTTCATTTCAGTTAAAGTTAAATATTCTAATATTATTCCCGTGATAATTTACTGAAGTTAATTTCATGCTACCTATCTTTACTAGCGATAAACAACACACCAAACGATTCATAACATCCCCTTATCACAGGTGAAGCGTCCCTGGCAGCCCCCTTCACCAGCGCAGTCTTCAACACCACCTGTGTCCCGGTCCTCCTCAAAGAGGGCCGTGGAGCTCTTGAGAACGGGATGGCGGTGTTCCGCTTCACTGCCATGTACAGTGTCATACAGTACGTCTCTGTGTTGCTTCTCATTCAGTATGAGTCTATCTTAGGGGACTATCAGTATCTCTTAGAGGACCTTGCCGTGGTTCTTATGTTCGACTTTGCACTTGGGTACACTAAACCGGCCAAGATTTTAGCCATGAAGAGACCCCGAGGAAGCCTGATGCACCCTTACACAATCTTCAGTTTCATCGTCCAGACTGTCATCGTGGTTGGGTTTCTCCTGCTGTCAATGTGGCTGGTCCAACAACAAACCTGGTACGACCCTTTCAACGTGATCAGAACCGCCTACCTGGCCGAGGGTGAAATGTACGTGGCTTACTACGAGACCACCGTCAACTTCCTCCACTCCTCCTTCCAGTACATCATCATCTCCCTGGTCGTCTCTATAGGATACCCCCACAGACGAGCCTTATACACGAACATCCCCATGTGTATCAGTGTGCTCCTCACTACTGGTATACTCCTATTGGTCATGTTTGTACCCTCGGACAGGATCCCTAAGTTGGAGATGGCTGATATCCCCAGTAACACCTACAAGTTGATAATGTTGGGTCTGGTGGTGGGAAACCTGGTCTTGGCGTTAGGGGTGGAGTACTCGTACAGGGTCTGTCGTCCTTTGCAGTGGTTCTTGAAGTTTTTGAGGTGCAAGAAGGGACATAAGAACAAGTTCAAGCGGCTTGTTGATGAGATGGATCGTGGTGGAACTTGGCCCCTGGAATCCAGCAGTGGTGTTTGATGGGATTGTGTTATATATACAATTTAGTAGCCGTTGAACTTGAAATTAAAAAACATTGAATTTCTGATTGCTGATAGGGATGGTGAAACTGTCTGGAACATTCATCTTTAAAGTTTAAATTAATAAACAAACCTAAAATGGCTTTGAATTTATAAATAAGCATCATTATTAACCTTGATTGAGAATTTTTATTTTTTATAATTTTGAAGGGCATTTTGTATTCAAACTGTTATTTGTACAGATCTTCCTACTACAGAGAAAGATTAATGGGCAGTTTTCTTGATCTTAATGTTTTATGTTACGATGAACTTCTTTCAATCATACCTAAGAAATTGTTACAATTACATTATGTTTTTATGTTTGGCTGTCTTACATTTTGTTTCATACCATCATTTTTCGTTATTTCATACTCAGATTCATTCACTGCACACATCATGAATTTCATGTGTATCTAAAATTTTTCCATGTATTTGATTCAATAAGCCTTGTCGAGATTATGTCGAGATTATCTTATCCTATGTGTTTATGTTTTTATTATGTCTTTATATGTTTATATGTTTATATATAAAAATCAACAAAGTTCATTAGATTTTTTGTTTTACATCATTATTATTGGGGTTTGGGGCAACTTGTCGATCAGTAATGACTTCTATTGCAGCGCTGGGTTAGAGTTAAATTATCGCGTTTCAATTTTAAAACGTCTAGAAATTTAAGTTTCGAATTAAAATTTGGAAAAATGTTGGCTCATCGCTTATTAATCATTAATATTATTAACTTTTCCAACTCAGGTACATTAATAGTTTTTTGTAAGATTTGAGTGGTAGGAAAACGCAGAAAAAGAAAATAATTGTATTTGTAAATAGTTGATATCAATTAATTCAAAGAATCGATGATAATAATTCTCATTTACAGTTTCAATTGGAATGAAATCGCGAAAATCTCGCGTCCATAGCGTGCAAAATGAAATTATCATCAAAGTTTCGAAGAAACTTCAGAAAAAAAAACAAAAAAAGCAATCAACAATTGCTGAGGCTAAAATTCGAATTTCCCAAAATCCTTGACCATTTTCCTGGCCAAGAAGTACAGTGCGACTAGAAGCAGGAGCATGACCACAGCAAGATTGATCTTGGCTGCTTTCGGGATTCCCATTAACCTGCAAGAGATTTTTACTCTTAGTAATCTACGAGCGTACTACGGAAAAATATGTGCAACATATAATTATAAATTTTTGATCTCGAACTTTTCTCGATTTTGTGTATTTGGGACAATTTTACGTGCGGTTCTATAATCAATATTTGCGATAGTTAAAAATCGCAGCGAAAAACTTTGTCAGACACAGTGCCCACTTAAATTTGAGAAGTAACTCCCATAAACTACGAGGAGTTTCTTGTCAAATTTAAGACCACACAATTTCTACTTTGCTTTTTCACTTACTTGGCAGGTATAAAGATTATGAGAATTCCCATGGCTATTCCCAGCACGCATATCCCAGTTAGTGATATCAAAATTTCCTTGTAGTATGATGGAAAATCTTGTCTCAAAATTCTCTGAATATGTTACTGTGTAAGACTAAGAGTGGAAACTAGAAAAGATCTCACGAATAAGAATGCACGTTCCGTCGCGCATTGAAAGTTTCAGAATTCTCAGATATGTCATGAAACACCACTGTCGCCCGTGAAGTGCTACATAGTTACTTACTGCAAGGACAGTAAATGCGCCCGAAGTCCCGCTACACGTGCAGCGAATTGTAGGATCGTTTGACATTTTGTCGTAAACAGTCTCACAACCTTCGGTACTCCAAACTCCAACCCGAGATTTGTTCTGCAGTATTTCCGCCACATCTGCAATATGTGTTTGTATAACTAGACTGGGATTGTCAAACATTGCCGAGTTTTTCTCATAATTGCCAATTAGTCACTGTGATCGTAAAGATCAAGAAGATATGGAAGAGACGTCGGATTGTTGGTAAACTTTCTTAATAAATTTTGTTCTCTTAAAGTTTGTGGCCGTTTAATTTCAAATAATATGACTTTAATGGCAATTATTTTTTGAGTCATGATTCGAAGCTTAAGTTATAACTTGCAGTATAGAGATTAACTTGCAGTATAGAGATTAACTTTACTTCTACTAGTTTACTATACTACAAGTACAACTAGTCTTACCGACGGTGGCTTCAGAGCTAATGGTAGACGTATTCCCCTCCCAAACAATCCCTTTCTCCGCCAAGTATCCATTCCTCGTAGAGTTTGTGGTATATCTCACACAAACATAGTCTATCTTGTATGTCACTGTTGAACCGTTTAATTTTGCTTGAAACAGCCTGTCATCACTTTTGTGGGCCTGAACGATCGAATAGATATGAAAAATTGATTTTTATTTTTAAACCTGACCTTGAAGTTGAAAAGAATTTCAATTAGGAGCAAATCGAAATACAAAATTCTTAAGTACATCAAGATTGCTTTAGATTTGTGTTAATAAAACACCATTCCGTTTCTAATCAAAATGCGGGAATTTTTAATTCATAACAATCTACTCCAAACACTAAAACTGACGATGTCTTACCGCGTTCTTGTAGAGGTCGAACCAGACGTTAGTTACTGTACTGTTGGACAGTCCGTTCACCGCCAGGTCGACTACCATTGTGGCGATAGTCTGAACTTCTATCTGCTCGGCCTGTACTTCTTGATTCTTGTACTGTTGTACTGTCTCTGAAAGTGAATTGATACTGCAGCAGAAGTGTGTTGTTCAACTTTAGGTTTTCTAAGAGCCATGATCAGTTTCTATTATTATATTCATTATTATTGCATTTGCATAAGGACTGATGAAATTGAAAACCATTATTAATTATTAATACCTTCAACTTATAGATAATTTTCAAATTCAAATATACGCTTTCCGATTTACTTTTAACAGACTTAAGTAATGTGACATGTCATCATCATATGTTACACTTCTAGATCATTTTTAAACCATCTATAAAAATTTTTATTGACTTTTTGATGCCGTTGCAGATTTCATTACCGTTGAACTTGGTAGCAGAGAGGATCTCGGCTGCAGGGAAGAAGGCATTGCTGTTAAGAAACAGTATTGACAAGGTGACGTTATTCTGTTTAGAACCGTCAAGTAGTCGCTCTAGTTCATTCTTCATCACCTGAAGGAGGACATATTCATTAAAAAAACGTACCACCATCCAGAAATTTGTATTTTAGGGAAGGTGCCTTAAATTTCAAAACTCCATTTCTCCAAATGTAATGCTCCTTGGTTGTTTGTGGAGGTCAATCTGGGTCCGTTGGACCATGTGATTGTGAGTGTATATCACTACCGAGTTCTAAAGCAAGGCCAAAAAATTTTGAGAAATGAGGTTAAAATCTTCAAAAGACACAATTTAATTTATCTTGTAAACTACCTTTGACCTCCCCAGTAATAAGCTATTAACGGTAACCCAAATGAACAAGAACACAATCACAAATGATGCTGATAGTCATGATGTTTTGAAATAATAGCTTCCAACATTACACAGTCCTTCAAACCTTCAAGAAGCTAAGACGGTCGTTTTTGCAGCCAGTTATCATATCATGGAAGGTGTTTCTACAGAACTGGTAGATGTCCAGTATTGACATCTGGTCCTCCAAGTAGAACATTCCTACATTATCTGATAGTATTAGGACTGTTCTGTTTTGTAGACGAGGTAGCGCGTCTCTCACTAACTCCACCAGCCTGGAAAGTCATGTTTATCTTGTGATGTGTTTTTAAAGTGGTTTAACAAGGTGAGCTGCTACTCAGTAAGTACTAACTGTTGCAGCTGTTGCACAAATACTTCTTATTGTTATTAAGAAATTGAAAAGTTAAGTTCTAATATTTCATATCTGCATCTGAAGTTTCGTTTTCCAGAAGAAACTGTTAGATTTGCCCACCAGTAGCAAGTGGGGTTGTTGCTGCAAATCCGGGAGGTGGAAACAAAAGTCAGAGTGTCCACAATGACAGATCCAGATCTGTAGCTGACTTCACCTTGTCCTTTCCCAGTTATCTTGTTCACAATGTCGTAGACCAACAGTATGTCTTTGTTACCTGGGGCAAAAAGAGGGGTTCTTATTACAGTGCAAAACGGCAAGTACAAAACCTACGTTCTTCCAATGTAAAGGTGCATTATCTACTGCCGTGATGACGTCTTCCTTACTACACCTAATGATCTCCTAGCTAATGCCTCATCTAGCAATTTATGTAGACATGCAGTCCAGTAGCTTTTTAGTTTTTGGATGACTTGGCCTTCAAAATCGCGTACAGCAGAGGGAGTGCCTACAAGAAAAGGGGGCCGCGAATTTGAAAATTGCGAGGCTATAGTATAAATAGTGTTACAATCAATAAGTTTAAGTTAGCTTAAATGTACTTTACAATCAATAAAAATTTAACTCAAAATTCGTTTCAGGATTCTAACCCAACTCTGTGCTCTCCTCTGTATGCAGAAGTTTCTCCATATCCCTAGCTGTCAGTTCTGTGTTAGTGCCCGAGTTTAAGATCTGCTCCAACTTATCGGTAAGTTGTGTTTTTACACACTCGGAAGTATCTACTTCCGACCAGGTGTTGTTTGCTGAACATACTCTTCGTGCTTTTAAACCTGCAATTGCGGGAATGTCTTGAGTGTGACACTGTTGGTAAATTTCTCCACATTTGTTTTGCAAACCGTATTTGTAACTTACTTTTCTGCTAATATTAAGGGGACATAAAATCTTGGTAGCTTCATCTCCTTTCGTTATTAAATTACTCACTGTTATCATCATATTTGCAGGGCAGTTCTTGAGGAATGGAAGACACCAGCGTAGCAGGCCAGGTGAACTCCCCATAAGGGGACTCTGTCACCAGCTTGGGGCAGTAATCCGAGCAGACAGTACTCCCACAAAACTGGACCATCTTCTCAAAGTCAGTGCAGATCTTTGTCATCCCTGTTCCGTAGCTGGTCTCGTTGGTGGAACAGCTGAGACATTTCTGGTCGGTGATGTTGATGTGGTATCCTTCTAGACATCTGTCTGTGAAAGTGTGCTAATTACAGAGGGATAGTGATAATCAGATAATGATTATGCTGATTAGAAAGGGACAAAATTAGGTTTAGACTTTAGTAGAATTCATTAATTATAGGCCTTGATTTTCAAGATTGTCTATTTATAACAGCGTATAAAGACCCGATTGTTGAAACCTTTTACAGCTGTTCTATTTATATGTTCATGATATTATAATGGAAATGTTCACGTGTTTTACTTTCTTGAAATGCGTATCAAAGTTACTAAACTCACCTGATATAAAAATACCCTCACTCTTTTCTGATAATGGTATCGATGTAAAATCCAAGTTGATTTCTTCCGACTATTTTTGTTTTGTTCTCGTCTGATATTGCTTCTAGACTACTGAGATTCCATGCTGCCGATGGAATTCCATCGATGAACACCTTTAACTGAAAGTTTTTGTGATGAATATGGCTATACAGTTTGAAGACACTTTTGGCTTCATAATTATAGCAACCGGGTGATTTCGACACTCGACAGGCTTCGATTTTGAGTATTTATTTTTGCCTTAGGTTTAAAATAAGTTGTTTTTAAACATTTTTAAAAAGTCGAAAAAATAATCTTACATGCTCATCGTGAAAAGCAATGGAACAATCGTAAGAATTATCCTCGTTCCCATTTGCAGGCATAGAATCGTACTCAATGACATTCCCTACAGTCTGGGAGCTTTCGGTCACCAGTCCAAAGCTAACTTTCTTACTGTTCTTCTCCCAGAACAAGTCAACCCTATATAATTGGCTATGATCAGAGGTGTAATGATAAATCCCCATATCATAAAAAAGAGAAAGTCCAAGGACTCCATAAATTAAAAGTAAAACGAAATATAAAAAATAAATTAAATCAATGACAATAGTTTATGGAAGATCTTACAGATTGTAGTGGTTGACAGAGTCTTTGAAGTGGACAAGAGATTTTCCATCAATCTCCTCAGGTCGGAATATAACAACTGAGTCTGACAGGTTGACGTTTGTGCAGACTTTGTTTGGGCATTCTTTCACCTCCAGCTTAGCTCCTGAAAGGAATTTTTGTCAATTGGCAAATGCTATGAAAGTCTTTTTAACGCATGTTTTCATCAAAGTCTTCTTTTGAGTAAAAGACTAAAAGAACACGTAATTGTGAGGCCGCTTAGATCCTTTCGCGTGATCAGCAGTATTAGATGTATAGATCATAATGAAGGCATGGTAAGTTAAGTATTAAAAATGGATTAAATGGGATTTCAAATCAAAGCTTTTCATGGTATTCGTCAGCATTCTGTTTCGTTGAGTTATTCGTGGTCTGTAACGAATAAAATGAAGGTCTGCATGAAGCTGTCTGTTATAATGAATGTCTATATGATAATGCAAGTCTATTTGAAGGTATTTAACTTTAAAGTTGTTCTTCAATTCGAATCTATTTTAATGCACTGATGCAGGAATGAAAAGTTTAGATTAAACTCGTACCAGATCTTCCAACATAGAGTATAATGAAGTAAATCCATAGCGATATTAGATTCATACTCCATCGGAGGCTAATGCTGTTAGGCTCATGGGATTCTGTTTAGCTATACGCTCCAACTGGATTTTTGTGCATCTAAGAGAGGGGACAGCGCTTATCAAATGTTTTAAGCTGCGTTTTTTGATCTCAGTTTATTTTAATGCTTACGAAAATTCAACAACGGAAAATGGTTGAAAACCCAAAAACTCGAATTTCTCACGATTTAGTTAGCTACAACTACTATAACAGTCGTTTACAAAGTGCAAAGTTCGATCTGAAAATGGATCACAGAAAGCAACACGCGTCGTCATGTCGCTATCAAAGATAAGGATGATGGTAGTTGCTAACGGTGATACTATTAGGTTACCACATGAGTAACCGTACAGTTGCTTATGGCGGTACTGTTAGGCTACCACGGTTGTAACCATACACACGCAGACTCAATTATCAATACCCTACATTCTACATTCATGCATTGTTACTCCAAGCAAGAGTTACGTATTATGTAGAGCTGCATGCTCTCTCCTCTCGTGAGATCCTATAGGCTATCCCGGGTGTTATAACTTAGACTTAATGACCCGTAATGAGCACACTTATACACCTGATGAATAAATAACCACTATAAAAGTCCTCAACCGCCAATAACTGCAGAATTAAGCAATTTACGACGTGGTCATACAAAAATCTTAAAATCATCGCGATACCAGGAGTCTATCTTAGAAACAAAAGTAAGAGAGTGGAAATAAGGTGGAAGTACGGGACGTGTGGGCATGTACCTGGAGCTAGCTAGCAGGCCATGAATCTTGCTCTTAGCTCTCTCTCTCTACCAGCCTTCTCTCTGGGAGAGCTCATGATTATCTTCCGTGTATTAGATCTGTGTATGTATCTTGTCTCTACAGACAGCTCTAGCTCTAAGCTCATAGCATGCACCGGCCACGTCAATGCAGGAATTATAATCCTTCTAGTAAAGCTTACAATAGACTAATTTAGTCTATGCTTCATGGAATGAGTAGACTGCTGAGCTGAATGATTATAAAAGTTACAAAAATACGAACTGCCCTAAACAAGAGTTATGTACTTATAAATGAAGATTTGGAGTGCTGGGCATTGTAATAACGTTTACAGCTTGCCTGACACGTCTGTCACGTCGCTAAAGGGGGCCATATCCGGATTCCTGCCTTTCTTACTCACTTACTTGTGACTGGGATTACACTATCTTGCATTTTCAAAGTTATACAGGTTATTGTTTCACATGGGCACCATCCACTGGTCCTCCAATCCCCAGAGGCGGCATTTTATTTCAACGACTGGACGACTGGTTCATACAAATTACCCCTAGCCACCAAACGGCTTTTGGGCGTAAGAATAAAGGGTTGATAAGTGATAACAGCTTATTATTGAATTTAATCGCTTCAATTTCAAGTTAACAATGTTTAGTACTTAAGTAACTGCGAAAATCATTAGAGTATACGCCATCAGGTTTACCGAGCAAATATGTGAGCATATGAACATTGTTCATTGAACAATCGTTAGAATACAAAAGAACAAAGATCAGTCCTAAATGAATCCATCTTTGGCTAACCATCGATCAACCAGGCCGTCAGACCACATCTATATGTTTTATTGTCCATTGCATATAACAAGAGAGAAAAACATTGTGAAAATTGGAGGGCTGGAAAGGAGTGGAACTAGAACCAAGGTTAAAGAGCATGGAAAGTCGGAAAGGGTTAGAA
Source organism: Mnemiopsis leidyi (assembly GCA_000226015.1). Lineage (NCBI taxonomy): Eukaryota > Metazoa > Ctenophora > Tentaculata > Lobata > Bolinopsidae > Mnemiopsis > Mnemiopsis leidyi. The sequence goes on along the minus strand of JH152704.1, from coordinate 38,997 downwards.
CTAAAGTTTAAGAGCACGGAAAGGGTTATAGAACCAAGGTTTAAGAGTATGGAATAGGTTAGAACCAAGATTTAGGAGCATGGGAGGCCGCATACACCGCTGTGTGCCAATAGTGAATAGAAGCTGAGAGAGAGGACCTACTCCTGGTCTCACATATAATCAGTCTCATCATGTATGATACATTAGCCGTGCTTTGAGCGTCCCTTTGTGTCCTGGCATGACCCTTGGGCAACTCTTTAGCCACCTGGACCTCCGGGTACGCAGCTATTTTCTATCTGTCGTAGCAGTGAGATTCCTAGTCAAAGTGCAATCATTTTGTGGAATATGGCCTATGTATCTCTGCTGTCTGTAATTTTAGTCTGAAAGGAAAAGAATTTTACTGCTGCCTCGTAAATGTATGATGTTAATCAGATGGTTAAAAGCTTTACCAAGCGCCATTATTTCTAGCTTAAGGTTTGGTGGCCGGTGACTTCAATGAAATGGAAACATTCTTATTACTTTTCTTTGCAAGTCAATTTTTGTTGATACACTAGATCATATTTTTAGAAATATTAATCTACTGCACTTCGAAATAACTTATTCACATCAACACAAAAACATAAAAACTGCGACTTACAAATGTGTAAAAGTCGAATATAAAATAAAAATTTAAAAACATCTTTGAAAGTATTACAAAACTCAAATCAAGGACACGATCAAAACAATTCAACAAATAAGTATAACAATGAAAAGAACAAAGACTTTTGTTCAATATGCTTTTTATACAAAAAAAACAGTTGCCACACATGGCCACACTTTATAGCACCCTGCAACAAAAATTGGGTCACCAAATCCCAGTTGTGCTGGGATTGGCACTATATGAGGACCCCAGAGATGGCTCCCCTGGGTTAAAAATCTCAGTTGCTCATGCGACCGTTGTTATCGGACCCAGTAGGGCCGGTTTGTGAGGTGGTGGGATCGCGTGCCCATATTTCGGAAGAAAAATCCGGGCTGGTATTGTCTATGCTGCACATCATGCAGTCCATCTCAGCGCAGTCCCCTGTTGGACAACGACCGTAAGCGTTTTTATAAGACTGAGCCCAGGTTCTGCTGGCTACATGAATGTTGCCACTGTCTTTCATTTCTCCACCGTTCTCTTTTATGCGGGCGTAGTCTTGAAGTATGGCGTCTTGGGACCGTTCTTGCCCCATCTGAAATAACTGTGATTATTATATCTTCTGGTGATTATATCTCGATATAATCATATCATCCAATAATCATTATAATCACAATTTACAACTAAAATGTTAATTACAATTCAATTGTTCTTTACAATTGTTAATTGCATTTTACAACGGAACAATTGCGCAACAAGATACATATATCCGTGTATTTACGACTGTAATTGTTAATTACAACAACGAACATGTTAATTACATTTTCATTGTTATTCAAAATTGTCAATTACACTTTACAACGGAACAATTGCGCAACAAGATAAATATACCCGCACATTTATGACTGTAGTTTCGTCAGCTAAGCTGTCGTAGCTGGATGTCTTGCTGGTTTCACGATTATCTTCACCATCTTCATGCTTGCTTACCTATGAACAGCAATGTTATTCTCAAGTGAGTTTGGCTTGTGAACTTGAGGTTGATTTGAAATGGGATTAGGTTTTGATTGAAGGTATTCTATTGCCTGTGGACCTCAGTCTTTGTTGCTTTGCAGCGCCCGGTAAGTATTCTACGAATATTTACCTTAAGAGAAGATTTCAACAAAATAGCTTGAGGCACTGACGCTGAATGCTTATATTTCAAAAGCAGGGGCAAAAATTTGTCGCGGTTTTTAAGGCCAAAAATCGCGGTGCCGCGACAAGCCAAAATGCCAAAAATCGCGGCCTTGTCGCGGTCAAAATCATGAAAATCGCGGCAATGTCGCGGCAAAAATCGTGAAAATACGCGGCTATGTCGCGGCAAAAATCGTAGAAAATCGCGGCTATGTCGCG
>JH152704.1:1425-36999 GCA_000226015.1 Mnemiopsis leidyi | reverse complement strand
ATATTTTTTTTTTTTTTTTTTTTGTCTGGGCCTTTATCCAGCCTTAAATGGAAAATATAAATATAATAATGGGTGAATATATGCTTATATGCTTATATTTGAAGTTACTGTGATGTTAGTATTAGTAGAAACTCTCCCTCGAAGGAAATTTGCCTGATCGCCTCACTCACCTTATTGTTCCAATTGTTATTATGAGTTTTGCTGTTACAGTTGTTGTTTTTATGTTCTGCTCCCTTACTCTGGTTTTTGTGTTCCTCACTTTGCTGCTCCTGTTGAACATTATGAGTTTAATAGAGGAAGGTATTTTTGAGAAGGCGTCACAGATGTTGCCCAATCAGGAGCTTAAAAAAGATTGTTTGGTAGCTTTTCATTCCTTAAAAAACCGTTTCTCATACGTTCTGTATCAAATAAAATGCTTATCATTAAGAAGGTCTAACCTTCACGGTGGTGTAGAGTTTCTCAAACTTCGTCATGATGAGTGGCATGGGAATAGCGATAAGTGGGAGACCTATCAGAGCCAGTATGGAGCCTACAATCTTCCCGAATGTGGTTGTAGGAATCATGTCTCCGTAGCCAACTGTTGTGATTGTTACCTGCAGAATACACAAAAAAACTTAGGTTATACACTCTGTCGAAGCTATGAACTACGAGAAACATAGTTGTTACTCAAATACTCCAACTCAGACCCCCATGACTTTCGCTATTTCGACTCGGATCAATACTCACCGCTGCCCAGTAGCTTGAAGCGAAGATGCTGACATATTTAGTCTGGTTGCTGGTGCATTCCCGGTGAAACCTGCACTCCTCAGTTCCTACCCAGGAATCGTTGTAGAGGCATGAGTTTGTGGCAGGGTCGTATTTTCCACACGGGGGCTGCTCCGCAAAGTACACAAACCCTGAATTTTGAATTTTTGCATATACCGTGCGTTTGCATATACGTTGGCGCTTTAAATTGTGGACATGCATGTTCAATACTTCAATAGTTTGCTTTATTTCTGTAAACGCTGTGCAGCATATTTTTTCTCGACCTACAAACCTGCAGCTAAGAACATTATGAAGATGATGACCCCCACCACGTGTAAAAGATCTGAGAAACTCTGGCGAAGTGCCAGACCCAGGCAGTAGAGTAGGGTGGAGTGTCTGGCAAGGTTGAACAGTCGCAATACCCCGATAGCTCTAAGAGGAAGCTGAAACTAGAGTGTCATTATTTGATATCATTGTTGAAACGGGCTACAATTTATGCAATATGTACACTGCGTGATCGAATACTGTGTCTGGTGAGATCTAGTGATGATTAGTGAGTGAAATGATTGTTGATGATAAGGAATGATTGCCGGCCATTCCCGTCGATAGTAAGAAGTAATTACTAGCAATAATTTTAAGATCATTACGTTAGAGGTAGTCTAATTTCTAAGAATAGAAAACTACCGTCTGTTCAAGTATCAGATTGCCTTGAAACCATTAAACGTTTTAATGATTACGGTGGTATTAAATGAAACGGCATTGACACAAACAAACTGACAGCTTTTCGCCGTTAATAGTTGGAGTCTTCTGAAGTGCAATGTGTTAATCTAACGAAAACAAGAAGTCAACGGAGAACTTAGAGAAATTAACATTGTCTCTGTTTGTTGAGATGTTGTTCCAATGTAGAAGACTGTCGATTAGAACCGCTACCACGATAATCGCGTCCACCATCGACATGAAGGACTTAACGTATTTAAACTTTTCTTCAGCCACCGCCAGTCCGGCAATATAATGAACTGAAAGAATGATGCGTTTATCTAACAACTCATTAAAACGCTTGGGGATGATCATTACAGCTACATTTGTTTGGTTTAATCGGTTCAATTTAAAGACGGAAAAGTATCGGTTTTAGAACGTCGATTTTGCCGACATATATGTTTGACAAAATTTGACACGGATAACAAATTTCCAGTATAGCAATATGTGAGTTGGTACATAAATATTGCTGGTTAAGTGCTTGTATATTGTCAAAAAAGACCGTCTGCCCTTCTTTGAGAGCGTCCTTTTTGCTTTATCAATAATTTATTGGTTTAAATATCCTGCAATGAAACAGAAATTTGCATTCTGATCCAATTAACCACATGTCAAAATGCTAAAGCTTGTCTAAGTAAAACTAAAAAGTCTTTTTAACATAAATTGATTACTAATGGAAACTCACACATTATCCACAGTACACACATTCCTTCTATAACACTACCGTACCTGCGAAATTCTGGCTCAAGTATGGATATTGATAGTTCGTTAAATATTGATCATCTTTTGATGCTGAGTGATGTAACTAGAAGGAGGGAATTTTTCGAAATCTTCGTTATGCATATGAACAGGAATACGGTATATTCTATGTAAGCATCTTTTTTGTTATAGACACTGTTGACTGTTCTGCGAAGAACAGTGTTATATTTTTTAAGAAAAAAATGCTTACATACCTTAATACCTTATTATTCATTAATTATTCACAAAAATACCGAGAGATGTGTAAGGTTAACTGAATAACAGCTCGGTTTTTGAGAAGTAAAACGTCAAAAAACCGTACCAGCTTTCAAACTCGACACTCAGACTCACGGTTCTGGTATAAGTTTAGGAGTATCCATGTGATTGCCGTGAACAACAGTTCCATGATCGCTCCTCTCACTTTGGGGTTTCACACTGGCAGAATCGTTCGCCATCCCGTTCTCCGTCTTCACCTCAATAGTTGACACCACGTGGCAAAACACGAAGAGCATGGTGGCTACCAGATCACACGCCATTACCACCTGCCGTTGGGAAGCATCTGTCAGGAAGCTGTGAGATTTCAATTTTCTCACCGAATTAGAAAGTTTTGATCTGTTGATGTGTCAGTACTGTCAGTTCATGGTCTGGAGTTGTGACGTAAAATTGTGACGTGTGAGTAGTAGAGGGTGGGTGAAGATGTAACCAGGTAACAAGGGAACATAGGTAGTAACATAGGTAACATAGGTAACAACACAGGTAACAACATAGGTAATAACCAGGTAAGAAGGTAACATAGGTAACATTGGTAACATTGGTAACATTGGTAAACAAGGCGACATAGGTAACAACATAGGTAACAGCCAGGTAACAAGGTAACATAGGTAACCAAATGACCGGGTAACTAGGTAGCTAGTTAACAGAGGTAACCAGTTGACCAGGTCACCAAGGAACTGGGTAACAGAGGTAACCAGGTAACCTGGTAACCAAGTAACAGAGGTAACCAGGTAACAGAGGTAACCAGGTAACCAGATAACCAGGTAATCAGAAAACCAGGTAACCAGATAAACAGAAAATCAGGTAACCAAAAAAACAGGTAACCAGGTTACTAGAAAACTAGGTAAACAGGTAACCATAAAAAAGTGACGTCAATATGTTGGTGGTAGAACTAGAAGCAGGGATTTACGGTCATAGAGTATTTAGGTGTTTAAAATTATTCTTTATGTGTCATACATTCAAGCTAAAATTACACTGCACTCCAAAAGTGTCAAGCCAAACAAGAGGATCCTCGATAATTCTCCTACATGGGCAAAAATGAAATATTTAGTAAGTAGTTAGTGGAGAAGAAGTAAAGTTTAAACAGATGTAATGTTTAAACAGATGTGATGTTTGAACAGAAGTGATGTTTGAACAGATGTAATGTTTAAACAGAAGTAATGTTTGAGCATAAGTAATGTTTGAACAGAAGTGATGTTTGAACAGATGTTAATGTTTGAACAGAAGTAATGTTTGAGCATAAGTAATGTTTGAACAGAAGTGATGTTTGAACAGATGTAATGTTTGAACAGAAGTGATGTTTTAACAGGAGAAATATTCGAACAAAATATTTTCTTAGATCATTATGATACTGATAGGGTATAAATTCATTATGTAGGGTAGGCACTCTGGGGGTGAAAACCACATACATGGTTAATTCAGTTTTGTCACACCATAAGCAAATATGGACATATTGAAAACCTCACTCTAGTTTTAGATCTGAATCTTCCTCAGGCTTGCCGAGAAAACTGTTTGTCACCCTCACAAGTGAAGTAAAACATTTAATGATTAATAGGTTAAACAGCTTGTCACAGCTCCAACACATATTAAGGGTAATAACTAAGCTTCCTTTTTCCTCTCTAACATTGCGTGATTTTGTTGTCAAGTTCATTCAAATCTGTCACATTATCACTTGGAAATGGAGGTGAACCCATTAGTGCACGTAAGTAATATAAGCTTATATTTATAAGCAATGACGACTGGATACTGAGTTCAAGATTTATCAGCTCAGCCGGTTTCTCTATCAGTCACACATAAAAAGTTCCCCGTTCTTCCTTATCTCACTTTAAAATTAAAATTAGGCACCAGCACGTATCTATGAATCCTGTACGGACAAGAACTGGTACTGTTAGTTTCGTGCTGCCAAGTATTAAATCTATAAATATCTGACCTTAGCGTGAACCCTACTGTGCTTAAGTCATTTTTGAATTGAGCTGAGATAAGTCTCATGATAGTTGTGTTTATAAGTAGCTTAAAAAGATTATTCTATGCGCATTTTATTTCTATGAATTTGTTTCCGTTGTGACTTGTGAGACAAGTGCTATGGCATCACGTCTGACAATATCTCAATATTATCACTCTATATTATATTATGATGTGCCGACTTTTCTTGCTTCACGCAATCAAATTCCTAATCATGTGCTCAATTAGAACTCTTATCTCATCTTAAGTTTAATAGTTTAAGATTTTGGAGTTGGTAATAAGCATTCTCCGTCTCGTATTTGTCCTTTGCTTGTTTATGTATTAAATCAACTGCTGACCTTTCTCTGTGGCCTATAAGAACCCGAACTCAGAGACGTTAATATCTGAAAACCACAGCAGACGTGAGCCAGGGCTCTGTTTTTAATGTTTTACTGTCGTCTTTAATAGATATAGGTATTGAAGCTTGGTGTCTGACCTTTTTGCAGGCTTAATAATAATATATGACTAGTGTTTTCGAAATTATTACTACTCTCAAATTATTAAATTAACTTGTTTTTAATTTTAAGCCAAGTGCCCTGAGTCTGACCAGAGTGACCCCATCTAGGAGATGTTGTCGCGACTAAATCAACATTCCACCTTTGTACCCGAACTAGCAAGAAAGCTGAGCGGAGTATTGCAAATGAAAGAGTTTAATGAAGGAACCCAACACAACTCTAAACCAGTAACTTCCATCACTGAGAAGGGAATCCAACTTGACGGTAAAACCCTGCTGCACGTGGAAACTCGAAACATGTGTAAATGTGAAGTTTGTTTCGGGAAACACTCTCACCAACGGAACAAACTACCACCTATCGGTAACGCATCTCCAGCTGTCAAGGTAGAAGAGATCGGCAAGGTAACCAGCCAATACGTCAGTTTAAAGTGGAGTGATGGGCATGAGGGCCTTATCGCTCGAACTGTCAGAGGTGAATACGGACCAGGTGTCATAGAGTCTCGGGTGAGGAAGTGGTTGGATCTTACGAGGAGGAAAAACGTAGAACAGGAGTTCTGGAGTACTCCTAATGAGGAAGTTACCAAAGTCTGGGACTACTCCTGGGTGGTGAGCAGTGGAGGCAACACCAGGGAGTTCCTGGCTCATTACATGAGATTTGGAATAGGTTTGATGAATGGGGTGCCGAAAGATCTGGGCATGAAAGACATTCTAAGTGAAGGATTGAAGATCGGACCGATAAGAAGGACCAGCTACGAAGAGGTGGATTATGTCAGGTTCAAGCCGAATCCGAGCAATTCAGCGTACGGAACTGATCTGTTACCTTTACACACTGATCTTGCTTCTTATTTCGAGGTAACAAAATATTATTTGAAGACACCAAAAAGCAAATCCCCATTATACTCTTTCTATCATTAATTGTAAATCTTTGACCATGACTGTGTCCTTGTCAAAATTTTTACCATGAGATTTAAAATCAGTCTCACAAACAATGCTTTGCAGGCACCCCATGTTCAGTTTTTTCACTGTATGGAGAGTACTGTTGAAGGCGGAGAAAGTTTCTGGGTAGACACTTTTGCAGCTATCAAGACCATGTCGGAACAAAGACCAGACTTACTTGAGGTCCTGAAAACTGTGCCGATGACCTTCAGATACACACCACCGGGGAGAGGGGTGTTCCAACTGTCCCAACACCCGGTCGTGAAGATGTGCGGTAAAGATATCTGGCAGACGGTGGACATAATCTGGTCGATGGACACTGCCCAGTTTACACGAGATGAGGACCTCGAGACGAGGGAGAGATGGTGGGAAGCGTTCTTGTACTACAGAGAACTAGTGGAGAACCAGGACAGCTGGTTTGTCAAGAAGTTGCGCGGTGGAGAGTTCGTTATAACAGACAATTGGAGGGTTCTCCATGCTCGCAAAGAGTTTCGACTAACTGCCCCTGATCAGGAGAGGATTGTATCGACATCTTACATGGACTGGAACTCAATGGCCAACAGAGTGCTGTCATCAGATAAGGGGGACCATGTATTTTTAGAGGTTGATCAGCATTGAAATGCAGACCTAATGTCGACTAAAATGTTTAGTGTTGATTAACTACCAGAGAAAGAATTGAAATAAATTTGTGATTCGACTTTTTGTCCATTCTTTACATTTTGAGAGCCCTATTCTCATTTTATGTACAATTCGTGACTATCACCATATCATTTAGGCTGTACAGTATTTTGATATTTTCCTTAAGAAAAGCTTTCTGATATCTTGACTCTTGAGTTCTACAGACAATATCAGCTATATCTAACGACTAAAACAGACACCGCAATCTCTATTTGACGTCTAGATAACTAGACACATCTCAAGTGAAATGTCTAGAGAGGGATCAGCAGCACGACAAACCACACAATGGTGTGATCCTCGAGTATTCCTTCATCACGAACAGCGGTCAAATTACCTTTCCTACCTTGTAAGTCCAAGTTCTACCCCCGAATATCGTGCTGTAAAGTTTCGTGTACCGAACGTTGCTCGGTGGGTAAATGATCTTCTTTCGTTCCGAGCTCTTGTTCTGGTATCGCCACATCATGTTGGAGTTTTTGTTCATCGTTGTCGTTCTTTTCTTCATCGTGCCGGTGTTAGTGACTATCCGTACTGACTCGTTTGGTATCTGCGATAGAAACGTGTTCTGTATGTGTCTGTTTGCACCTTGTATACAAGTCATAATGATATTAGCACTAACTCTTTTACGTATTCCTTAACTAGCTTCATTTCACAATTCATATTTTGCATCAACTTTATCGCTTTTGCATCAACTTTATCGCTAAGCTTTGTAGTCATTATCATCAGTTAACTGCATTATACTACTAGAAGTAGACATGCAAATTACCTGGAAAAAGTTCACTTCTTCAATAAAAGTGCTACAGTAAACATTTTTAGGTTGACTAAGAAGCCCGCCGCTCTGGTAAAAATAAAGAATAGATTCAAAGCTTAGTCGACATCTGTTGGTAAAAACGTAGGCCTGTCTGCCGGGATCCCAGAACAATTCCTTTTGATTTGATCCGAGCAGAGTGTCAGGGTACTTTTCCAGCGTCTCCTGAAATTGTGCTTGTTGCCTGGGTGCTGTATCAGGAAATTGGACTGAGCTATGGAACTTTTTTGTTGTTACTGTGTGAGTTATGTAATTGTGTCTCAAAATAATTTCCTGATTTTTAGCACATAGCAAAGCCGATGACAGAGTGGAATTCAGACCTCTATACCCTTGGATGTTTGACGTTTTCTAATTCCATTTATTTTTACCTTCTCAGGAATAATTACCTTCAAGGTTTTGAAGAGCTCCCCCGAGACGATGATGTGTACGAAGTTGAAATGGTTGGAAATGGGTGCCTCCTGCTCCACCGAACTCAGGTCGTCCATAAGCACTATACCCCCTGCATCTTCCATGACAGCTGTGCGCCGAGCCGTGTCACCACCTTTCACCTTGCCTCCTATCTTTAACCAGTCGACGGTCAGAAACTGTGGAAACTCTTCCAACATGGAACAACTCGAAACGAAAACACGACACGACAAAAATGTTTAGCTTTGTCCTGTCAATTACCTAAATATCGTACGGATTTATTTTTCTAAGTGGCCGAAGCCGTCAATTTTAACTTGCTGATTTTTCAACAAAGTTATATAGTTCGCGAGAGTGAGAATTTGGACCAAAATTTAACTAATTATCGATAAATTTGGAGCGAAGGTTGAAGTAGTAAGATAGATTGCACTTTGTGAAGCACACTTGCAGTTTAAATAAGTAAAGAACTTGACAATCAAATCTTTAATCCTGGCCGCACAGGACCGTGCATGCGACAGATGCCGACCAGATGTCAGACGAAAATCGGTAAAAATCGTAACAGCGTGAAAGAAGGGAGGTTGACTGCTACTCAAGCTGCAAACAAAGATCGTCTTATAACGATTAAAGTTGTAATGTTACTCAAACTCAGGACACTCTCTCTCTTCTTGCTCGAGACGGGATTAACGGATAATGAGTGTTTCATTAACCCCGGAATGGAATGATGTCGCACAATGAGTATTAGTCAAGTCACACTCCTAATGTGCTTGCTGACTCGGAAGCTTTTACCCCGCTGAGGTGTACTAGTCTCTGTGATCTTCTCTGCAATTGGACCAGGTTCAGATGGCTATTATCCTGTTAGTTCGTCTTTGAGAAAAACGACGGGAGCTAGTTAGATTTACCATTAGTTCGGGAAAAAGTAGTCACCTGACTGCCGATGACACATGTTACAGCTCTCCTCAGACCAAGCTTTGTTGACGGGATACTGGAATAGCTCAACAGTTCATTTCCACTTTCTAGAACTGCTACTAAGAATCTGGAATCATGGATTGCTGTGAAATGTAAAGCAGTCGGCAGAAGTACACTAGGATTGCTATTTATATCATTGGCCGCATACTTCATTGTCTCAATTTTGACCAGCTTACCAGTTTGTCAAATTTCCTCTTAGAACCATCACTCTACAATACAGACTCAGATGATTTTCTGAATCTTATGCAAACTTTAGAAAAAAATTCACTAAATCCTTCCTAACTCCTATAAACCTATATTGTAAGTAATTTCAAGACATCCAACTTTAGACCACACAACACCATGCTTAGGTTTCGAGGCTCACACGGAAGCTGTACGTATTAAGGTATTAAGGTATAAGTAACGTCGATACAACCGACAAATACCTATCCTTCATTCGGATTGGACATTAAAATGCGCTACTGGGATTCTGCTGTTGGCAGGTCGGTTTGGGGTTTCTGTAGCGGCTCGAATAGTACAATTTCCTCAAAAAATAGACGTTTAAACATTGCTGGCAAACGTTAAAAGAATCATCGAGAATTTACCTTTCTTTGGCGGAAATCAACTAAAATGCCGCAAAGGTTTAGTTAGATAATTTGTGTGGTAATTTCGTAGAGACCCTTTGATTCTGAATGGAACAGTCATTAAAAAACATGATCTAGGCGGGCCAGTATTTAGGGACATACAATTTAGCAATTTAGCAAGCTGAAAACAGACCTCGAGAAGCAAGTATCATCAAGTTATACTGCAGACTGATCAGTACGTAGACACTTCAGCTCTATCTAAATATTTGACTGTATCTCATATCAGCTTGTCACGTGTAAGGTGCGTGTCCGAATATTGGTCCAATTAATCATGGCTCGAATTGGTCGTATTGTGTGGTAGCAAACGAGACTCCTAAAGCGCTATTATCAGAATCGTGATCACAATATTTGAGTAAGTGTGTTGTACTAAAGCAGGAGAATAGAGAAGCTAGGTAATATGATGGATTCTTAGGTTTGATTTGATAATATTGCACAGAGTCTTATACTTATCTGCACGCATATGATTCATTTTGCTGAACCCCCTTTTAATCAAACCGATTGGCCAATATAGTTACTCAGTAATCTGCCTTTCTTTTAGCATTTAAGGGCTTTAATTGGCTTCATGCCTCATCTAAGGAAAAATCGGATTAAGAAAACTAATCTCGTGAACAAAAAGAAATGCACTTGTTTCAATTGAAAAAGTAAAAACTAGAACAAAATATATAACTGGCAAGCCCTGGAATTACAAATAAATAAAGTACAATTAACGATAAAAACATATAAAGTACAGTCTAATACTTGAGTACATCACATATAAGAGGAACAACCCACTACCCCAGGACGGGTTTATGATAGGGTGCTAAGCTATGTGCTATAGAATCTGCAAATTGTCGGCCCTACTTGTATTCCCTATTCCGATATTCCAACCAGTTGAAACAAGACCTACCCGCTTTATCCCTACTTCGCCACACCCCAGCAATTTTCACATGCGTCCAACACGCTTTTTCTGTGTCATGTAGAATCCTGCCAGCCGATTGCGAATACGTGTTATCTCAATGTATCTCACAACACATGTTCCCAAAATAATGTGTGAATCGTCGGTGTTAACTGCCATCATACACTGTCCAAATATCATTAAGGAGGTACATGTATGCTTTACATGCACTCAACAGTGTTTAAAATGACTCTACTAACTATATACCCTTTATTTCGCACCTTCCTATTTAGCCTTCCACATTAAGTGAAGTCTGCGTTTCCAGCTTCCCCGCGTGTGTTGCTACGGGAAACGTTCCCCGAACATCAACACGTACCCGCACATTCTCCCACGTGACCGTCAGTTTAATGATTTGTTCCAATTATAAGACTGACGAAGTTTACTATTATTAATGAACAGGCACGTGAAAAAACCGCAAACAGTTGCTCGTGCTAACAGTAACAGTCTAACCTAGTGGTTTAGTAAGTAAAGTAGCCTCGTGTCCCCAGGCTTTTATCTACTGAGGCTTAAATGTCCAGGATCACTGACCTGTATTCATTGACACATATCAAAACCCTGCAATGTTTTTAACAGAAATACCCCCAGTGACAGTTTCTATCACACTTCAAGATTACTGACTGCATTTTATATATGCCAGTCATTCAGAGCAAGTGTTCTTGAAAAATGGTCATTCAGAGCAAGTGTTCTTGACAGAGGTACATAGTTAGTGTTCTTGACAATGGAACAGGGTTGTGACTACTACTAGTGTTCTTGACTCGAACAAAGAACTGGCGGATGATAAGTCCCGTCTGGTTGGCAGACAGTCCGTTTTGGGGTTGAATGTCCACTACAATACACATTTATTGTGTTCCCGGAGAGGACTGGATAGTAGGGTTCCGTGTAACCCTCCTCGATCTGGAACGTAGGGCACCCTGAAAGAGAGAAATAGGGGTAAATTATAATTATAAACAAGGATGTTTTTTGGGAGGTGCCACAAGTTTTCAAAGATTTATTGGCCATGCTTTAGTTCTCGATAGTAAAATAGTCTTATTTGGTTTAATGGACTGAAATTAACCTCCCCAAAAAGGTGTTGGAATGTGTCACAAATAGTTTTGACATATGGAAGTGTTATTTAAAAATCTTGGTGGTACCTCGCGTCTCACAGTTCAATCGCTGTGATGAATTGAAAGCAAATTTGTGACACCTCACCTCAAATAACGTTTTCCATTGTTTGTGCCCTTTGGAGGAACTTAGACTCAGAGATTTACGTGTGTGGGTATACCAATTTTGTCTATTTTCCGGGATGTTCTTCAAATCATACTTACACTTTGACAATATCTCGATCTCGTTAGATCCAGATCCGCCACAAAGTCTGCAACTCCTCCTGCAGTTATAGAACGCTTCAGCAGGGTATTTTATACAGTATTCTCTGTCTGTACTAACATTCTCTTCACACCGATCAGGGTCGTAGTCCACACAATCTTCCGATATAATAACTGGCTCAGCTGAAAAGCAATTTGTTAAGTCTTCAAAATCAAACCTTCAAAATTAAGTATTTATTCTTAAAATCAAGACTTTAAGATTGAAAAAGCAAATTGGCAACAATGGCTTGATGTTTCAATACACCTTCAAGACAAGTCAAAAGTACTGTAAATACTGACGAGCTGAACGGCCGAGTCTCCTGAATATGCGAGGTCGGGGATTGCAGGGTCGGGGAGTGAGACGGTCTCCTCGCGTCTCTGAAACCTCCTCTCCTGTCTCCACATCCACACACCAACACTCTCCGTTGTAACACTGCATCTGTAGAGGTAACAATCAGTATAACTATATCAGCGAACCTTAGCTAACAAGGCACTGGGGGTTGGAGTATTAAGACTAGAAATGGTGCAGGATCGAAAAACAACGTTCAAGACGAACGCCACCAGCAAAACTGTTCCATTCTCTCCTTCAAAAAAGTTTAATGCGACATTGTCTCTATGATTACGATGAGAATTAGAAGGTAATTTCCCTTACTTTCTCATCACCAGATCACCCACTGCTTACCTCATGAAACTCTCCCCACTCCGTACAACTCGGCACAAAGGACTCTAACGGAACAATAAAACTGTTGAAGCGGGTGTTGAAGGCGGGTCTGCTAGTTTTGTATCTCATATCGAGACAGGTTGAGTTAGAGCTAGTTACTGCCCGGCAGGATGGTGAGGGATGGTTGTAGTCTCCTGATTCTACACACCGGAGTAGTGACCTGCCTGACAACTTGTACCCTTCATCGCAACTCACCTGCGGATTGTGTGTGAGTGCTTAGTATTTAGTAGTTGGGGCCTGGGGGTAAATAGTTTAAGTTTAGTAATTTCACATTAGCTTGCAAGTTGAAAGCTTCTTGAGGTTCTGTTCTTTTGTAATTGTGCACAATTTAGGTCCAGTTTGGCTTTCAGACCTGTTTCTTTGGAGTTGATTACTTAAATTTTAATGACAATTTGCACGAGGTAGCTCAAAGATACTAGGAAGATGATGATTGAAAACCTGGACAATAGAGCCCGGCACGACTGGTCCCTCAGGGTAAACTTGGCCGTTCTCCACCAAAATTGGTGAGCACATTGTTCTGTTGCCACAGAAACCACAGGTTTCAGCACAGTTGTCCATCATGAAGTTCTTGAAGAAGGAGCAGTATCCTGCAGCTACATACGAAGCACAGTTTTCTCTTTTGTCAGAACAGGCTGGTCTCTTTGGGGTGTTTATGATCGGGCAAGTTCCACAGGACCTGAAAATATTGTGATTCAGTTTGATGAGCTTTAAAATCACTGCAAGACATCTTGAACTTATATATTGGTGAATTGGTGTAACACCCTTATGGTCAAAATGGTCATGATGCGGATGATATGGCATGATTCAACCAAGCATCATATAAATTAGTGTCAATATAGTAGGTTTTACCTGGGACAAAACTGCATCATGTAAGGAGCTTCAGATAAGCACTGTCCTGCAGTGGCGAAGTCTTTACAGAGAGGGCTGATGTCGTTACAGGAGAGTGAGTCTATCTCCAAAATCTCTTCAAGAAAAGAAGAATCTGGAATGTCATTGAATTGAAAAGATCTGTTCTGTTTAGATGAATGATAATTGCAGTGTCTTAATTGAATGCCCAACAATTATTTGATGAATATAAGAATGCTGACCTTCTCGTTTGGTGCGTTTATTGGCCTTGGTTTTACTGTAGTTCTCAAAGACATTATCCATCATATTGTCCCGTCCGTACAATTTTCCCTTGGATCGTTCAGAGGGGAAATATTTGTCTGCCGGTCTCTTGTTGAACTCATAAGGGGCTTAAGAGTGGGCTGTGTTAACGTATGATAAATTTAAATGGAAAAGTTGATACACAATTTGGGACTCAGCCCTGATAGTGATAAGTAAATTCAAAAAATTATCCTCAAATATTAATAAAAGATTTCCTTATTGCTCCAGACTGCAGCCTACGAAATGATTTCAGACTGAGAGATTTTAGGCTTCCTTAATACTTATAATTCATCTGTAATCAAGACTGAACAAGTAACTTACAGCAGTCAGGTCTCTCCCCGGAAGCATGTGTGAACCTAGTATCTTTAATCTCATTACCGTTGAGATTGACACAGAAGCAGCAACACCGGTTACACTGCATCGGAAGATACTGTCCTCTGCGGAGTTCATTTGTTATCAGACGATATGACGTAGTTGAAATAATCTCAATTGTAATTGTACTTCTAATACTAAGATCTTAAGTCTAAGATGTTCAAGCCAAAATTTCGATGGAAAAGTTATGCTTGAAAAATTTTCAGTCAATACCGGGAGCTAAGTATTTAAATGAATAATTAACGCGCATTTTATCCTAATCCTCTCATACGATATGAAATCCTTAGTGCAGCTGTTTATTCCATGAACCTAGTCAAAGTAAATAAAATATTTGTTTTGCAATTAACCTGGTGTCACACTCCGGTACAAGCTCATACTCAGGTATAATCCAGCCAACCTCCGGTAGTTGCACTGGCTGGGACTTCCTGTACTTCTCTCTTTGACACTTCGTCATTCGGAGCACTGCAACAACAGACCGTTAGAGTAAGCGTCAATCGTTATGTTTAAGCTACTTTTTATAAGGAGACGATTTTTTGAGTATCATAAAAGCATTGTTATAGAAAAGAGAGAAGATTATAGTACCATATTCTATTCTTTACTAGATGATAAAACTCCAATAATCTTACAAAGCTGGTCCGTCATCTTGATGCACTCTCCCCCTGGCGAGTAGAAACCGTCTTTCTGACAGGTGATGGTTCCCCGACCCAGCAGATAATAACTGTCCTCACAGGAGATAAAAATCTTAAAACCCGGGGGTACTGGCATACCGGGGTCGGTGTACCCGTGCTCTATGTCACTTGGAACCTGGCACACTGGTGATTGAGTTCTTTTAGAGCATATTTGGTTGAGTTGAAAAGGAAAATGGGTAGAATTTGTATGTAACTTGGTTGTTTGAAAAGAATGCAGCAAACCATTAAAAAAGATAAAAGATTACTGTGTCAGAAAGTTTCAAATGAAGATGTGATTGGTTCTGACAGACTTACTGAGAGGTGTGCACATTTCACAAGTTTTCTTGCAGTTTTGAAGCATATAGAACGGCTTGTTTTGGCACTGTCCTCGACTCTTGTGGCCGTCACACGTTTGTTTGTACTGAGTTAGATTTGTGCTGGTTATGTATCAGACTATGTGTGCAAGTTCAGTTCTAATTGATTTTATCCATTCTTACTTATTCCGGTAGTCAATCTCGGTAATTTCATCGACATTCAATGCAAGCTCATTTCAAAAAAAGCATTACATCATTGAAACAAACTGAGCTGTACCTGATGATCCGAACACTGACTGTCTTTTGACGGATCGTAGTTGTCCCAAAGTGCTTGAACCATGGGTGACATAACCCCACCCTCCACGTAAACTTGATCTTCTTCCTCCTGGTCAGCCGCTTTCTGAACTATGTCCTTCACCTAACGAACGGTTTGTTCCATTTAGAATTTACAATGAAAATATTTCTTGTACATGTAATATTTCCTCAGAGTTGAACAAGGGTTAGAATATTTAATTTTCGAGATTTTCTTTCGGTGGTGGGATGCATAATCGTCGGTTTTATGCGGGATTTTGACTAACTTCAATGTCAGAAGCACATCCCGTCTCTTCCAAGTCTACATCACACATCAACTGTTCCTCCGCCAACATGGCCAGCAATTCTTCTTCCTTTCTTTTTTCTTCTGCTCTCTTCCTTTCTTCTTCGTTTTTCCTTTCTTCTTGGCGCTGTCTCTCGTCCTCTCGGCGTAGCTTTAAGTTCTGACTTTCCTCGTACGTTACTAGGTGAAGTAACGTGTATGAAATAGTTGAAAGCTCATTATTAATATCTATATTGGCAAAATACCAAAACAGGAAGCTACTCACAAGAAATCTCCATAGCGAATTATGTTCGACAAGATACCCAGTACTCCAGTGTAGTATTTCTACAACTGCAAATGTACTAAATTTCAAATAATATATGTTGTTTAGCGAGATACCCGATACTTACAAAGGTTAAGTTCAGAGCACATTTCGCAGGTTTCGGGACAGAAGTATTTCATATACCGGTTTTGAGTCTGACACCAGGACATAATTCTGTAGGTCCGACACTTGTCTGGTCTTATCTTGTCCATACACAGACCTTCTTCGACTGGGGGTCTGTGCTTTACATTCCTCATTCAAGCAGTCACAATAATTGTTTGGTCTAATTCAAATTCTGATGCAAGTTTGTTCTTTGATTATAATCTATGATCATTATGTTTCAGTTTCTGGAGTGAACGACGCCTATTGACAATTTCATCATAATTTAATCTATAAAGATATTCATAGGTATGATTTCGAAAATCTTTCAGTCCCATTTTTAATATTTCAAACAATTTGTAAGCAGTCAACCTTCATAACTTACCTATCTTTCCAAGGGTCTGTTTTCTGGAAAGCAACCACCCCACTTTACTAGCCACGCTTCTGTTTTCTGAATTTATTTCTCAGTTTGATCTAACATCTACTATTACTTTTTAAAAATATAAATGCATACTGCACCAGCTGACCATTCTGAATAATTCTTGACCACATTGAATATTTTATTGATCAAGTTTAGTACCTTATAATAGCTTAATGGTAATTGACAATGATATCACATAAAATATAACTTTAAAGATATATTTTCTTGGCCCTTCACAAAATCTCAACATCAAAAAAGCATTGCCATTAATTTTCCGGTTCCCTACCTATCTCAGACTGAGACTGGGTCTGACCTAGTTGTCGCTGTGGGCGAAGTCTTTCCCGATACTTCTTAACAACTTTAGGTTTGATTCTCCGATCAGCTTCAAAATTTAAAATATTACAAAAAAATTGGAACAACATTCGTTGATAGTTAAAATTGGTAATTCAAATTTGTGCTTTGAACTTTTTGCTTTGAGGGTTCGGGAAAACTTGTAACTTGTGTAAATATCGCCTATTATTTGATATCTGCTGACGAAATGAATCTTTTCGACTTCTCAATAATGTATGATGAAAATTCATCAAGATTAAATACAATTTTATTGGCTCTTTGTTTGGCCATTGAGTTACACTTACAATAAAATTCAACCCGTAATCATTCAATATCAAATTGATTACCACAGATATCACATCAATGTACATTAAAACTCCAAATAAAATTCATTAAAAACAAAGAAAAGATGCGGTATCAAGGCTATTTGACAGTCTATATACAAAGCTTTCCACGGTTTACGTCTGTGTAGGCCCCTCCACCTCTGAAAAAGCGGATGTTATAAAAACTTTCTGTCAAAGTCTATTAGTACTTCAGCATACAAAGATGAGTGAATTGAAAAATGCATTAGAAATTTGGAGCCAAAATGATAATTTATCAAATCTATATGTATATGTGGGCATGTTTGGAAAACGAAAACGTGGCTAATAAAATCATCAGCAAAGTTTCCCGTTTGGCTGGAGGGGCCGACCTTGCAACTACCATGACACAAACAATACAAGAACATGGGAATTGTGCTGTTCATTTGTGTAATCAAATTAGCTTGCATCAAGCACGACATGAAACATTGCAACATAAATTTTTCACTTTTCTTAAAAGGATCGAAAACTGCTCAATTAATCTACTCACATTTTTCGGCAGGTTCATCTTCTGAAATTTTAAGGGGTGTCAAAAAACAAGAAAAGATGTTTCATCAATTGCACTTTCAACAAAATCCTAATTATAATTATAATTTTTCTGATAATAATACTATGCCAATTTACTACTTTACTAGTCAGACGATAATTAAACTCTGCTCAAACTTTCATGGAACACACATAAAAACTAACCAGCTTCTCGCTTGTTTCGTCTTCTCTTCCGATTTCTCCTTCTCATGGCATCCTTGTTGCTGACAAACTCATCCTCTTCTCCCTTTTCCATTACCATTTCTTTTTTCTCATCGGCAATAACTCCCTCTACGGAGTCAGCAAGGGCTACTCGGTAGTTAGACTCAACTTCATCCTCCGCCTGAAAGGTTCTTAATCATTCAAAAATTAATAGCTTCGATTTGTAGAAGAAAAATATTTCAGAAAAATTCTCGTATTTTGCTAGTAAACTCCGTTATAAAACCTCCGCGGCTCCATCAGCATAGTAATAAGACCCATCAAATCCATCTCCTCCAGTGGCGTAATAGTCATCGCCTCCAGTGGCATAGTAGTCGTCGCCTCCAGTGGCATAGTAGTCGTCGCCTCCAGTGGCATAGTAGTCGTCTCCTCCAGTGGCATAGTAGTCATCGCCTCCAGTTGCATAGTAGTCATCGCCTCCAGTGGCATAGTAGTCATCGCCTCCAGTTGCATAGTAGTCATCGCCTCCAGTGGCATAGTAGTCATCGCCTCCAATTGCAGAACCTTCACTTCCACCAGAATAATCATCGCCACCACTCGCGTATCCATCGTTTCCACTGGCATAATAATCATAACCACCACTGGCATAGCCGTCGTTTCCACTGGCATAGGAATCATCGCCACCACTCGCATATCCATCGTTTCCACTGGCATAATAATCATAACCACCACTGGCATAGCCGTCGTTTCCACTGGCATAACCGTCGTTTCCACTGGCATAGGAATCATCGCCACCACTGGCATAGCCGTCGTTTCCACTGGCATAGCCGTCGTTTCCACTGGCATAGCCATCGCTTCCACTGGCATAATATTCATCGCCGCCACTGGCATAGCCGTCGTTTCCACTAGCATAATAAGCATCGCCGCCACTGGCATAGCCATCGTTTCCGCTAGCATAATAAGCATCGCCGCCACTGGCATAGCCATCGTTTCCACTGGCATAATAAGCATCGCCGCCACTGGCATAGCCATCGTTCCCACTGGCGTAATAATCATCGCCGCCACTGGCATATCCATCATTTCCCCTGGCGTAATAATCATTTCCACTACTGGCATAGCCATCGTTATTGCTAGCATAGTAATCAACACTTCCTGAAAAATTGAATAATTGGTTAAAATTGCTTAAACTGTACGAGATAGTTAACCTATTCAACGTAAACGTAAAGAAAACCATCATGGCAGCCACCGATTTGTCATTATAGTTTATTTGCTTGATATGACAGAAAATCACAAAGGAAACCTGATCCGCTGTTAGTGTTATCTGCATAGTTGTATTCATAACTCGAACCACTGTTGTCATAGTTGTAATCATAGCTTGATCCGCTGTTATCGTAATTGTAGACGTAGCTAGACCCGCTGTTTCCATAGTCATAACTAGGACTACCGGCAGCAGCCTTTTCTAGGGCTAGCCTGTCGTAGTATTCTTTTGCAGAGCCTGGAGCACCTGACGGTATTGAGGTGAGAACTGAAGTACTGCTGATCATTGTCATTTATAGAAACCCACCTGATTGTGTTTTGGTGGGTTTCGTGGGAAAACTTCACTGCACCTCCAATGTTTAAGTTTGAAACTTAAAACTCTTATTGTAGAATTATGTCGCATGTCTCCTGAGAAAACTACCACTGTAGTTGAAAAACTACCCTAAATAACCAATATGCAATGATTCTTACAACTGATGTATTCGTGTTTTCCTTGAATCCTCGTGCCTTGAACCTCAATACCACGGTACATGTCAACACAGAATGTTGAGCCTTTTCCTCCGTCGTACTGAATCTCCTTATAATTTCCTGAAAGTTTACGAATTTTAAATTCTTTTTTTCTTTAATCTTGCATTATTTTCAAATGTTGCACTTTCTTTTCGGATCCTAGTCTATATTGCAATTCCTGTAGAGAATTACTGAAATCAGTCATAGTATCGGGATATTCTAATCTAAATTATAATAGAAATTTAATTTTGTGATAGTGTTCTCTGATATAGACTAAGTTCATGGAAGTTTCCATATATGTTGCTATATTAAATAAGAAAATTCCTGACTTACTGCTGTAGTCGTCACACTGTGGCACATAATGGGTGGAGATCTGGGGGACAACATATTGACCGTTAGCGTAGGTGGGCTCCATGGCGGCTTTAACGGCACGTTGGCAGTCGGTTTCCTGTTGAGCTGGATATCCAGAACCGTCATCCTTTGCTGAATGTTTAATTTTGTTAAGTTAGAGGTTTTGAGGTTGTCTTTCTGTAACGAAAATATGATTGGTTTGCTTGCCTCATGATTTTTCCAAGCAGAATTCTTATTTCGTGTGTGTTTAAAACATTGAAGTACACTTAAGTAACTCACCAACTTCTTCACATCTTGCAGAGCCGTCAATTTCACCGTAAGCGTTGCATGTCAGCCGAGCAGATCCCATATTTTTGAATCCCTCGTAGCAGTACACGTTAGCAGTGGCACCGGCAGGGACCATGATCATCTCAAAATCTGTCCAACCGTTTTCAACATCGGGTGGATTGCAAACTGTCAAAATATGACATTTGGAAATAAATCTAAAGAAAATAACTGTCATGACCGTCACATGTGTTAGTTGCTTCAAAAATCACATCACAGTTTACGTTTTAACAAAATTTATTACACAATTCGTTCTCAGATAACATGACATCGCAATCCTGCTAAGGCAATGAATCAATGATAGATGTTCCGAAAAGGTAATTTGCTTATGAGTAAAGACATATATGCTGCTTTTCCTTATACCTCTAGCTCCACACCAGTTGCAAGTAGAAGCACAGTTCATCGTCATGACAGCAGAGTACTTCTCGCAATGACCCTGGCTCTTGAACCACTGGCAGTCTTTAGTAGAACACGTGTCTCTGCAGAGGTCCATCTTCTCAGGTTCCCTGGCTGTAAATGGAATCAAACTCCCTGAACATGCCTCTGTACCAGTTATCGTGAGAAATTGTTGTTTCCACAAAATTCGTGTGGAAAAAAGGTGCGGATCAATGACAATATTCCTAGCCCTGTAAATATTTGACTAAAAACCTGGTCGTGGATCCACTTCAGTTCCGGGATCCCCGCCATCTTGTCCGCCACCTCCGCAAAACCCGCAAGATTTGGCACACATCTCTTTGAGAGTGTCTGCATAGGACTCACAATATCCAGCCTCTTTGTAGTAGGCACAGTCGGTGCTGGTGTCAGAGCATCCCCAGACCAGTGCTACTTGGAGTACTGCAGCAAACAGCACCAACCCCCTCATTTCTCCTCAAAACTCAGCAAAATTGTAAAATAAAACGTGTCATTCACCTCAGCAAACTATCAGGCTATACTTTGTAAGGCGGAAATACTGTATTATATGTTCGGCGGTGGCTGTCCAATGGCTGGCCCGTTTAGCGTCGCTTAAAGTAAACAATTATGATGCACTGATGGCAAACAGCACTGGCTGGCGTCGTCACCCACCTCCACCCCAGGACGGAATTTGACAGTTTCTGTATTAGATTTGGTAAAAGTGAACCGTCTTGCCATGCTTGCTTCCTGAAACTAGGCATGTCTGGCTCCTCAATTACAAGCTTACATTCTCTCTGTGGATCAACTGTTTTTCAGGTTTTCTGTTGCACACGTGGTACTGCTTGGCTGATTGATCACGTGATCGTTTGTAGCGATGAAATTTACCACGTGTAAACAAACTAGTAGTAAACCGGCATATTATTTCTATGTGTACGCTAGATCGCTGTAAATAGATACTTCCGGTAATGCTTAAGTGCCCAATCAGTAAATACATGTAAAAACTTTTCATCTTGAAATGTTATAAAGATCACAAACATTAATCTATTTATAGTTAAATATCTTAAGGTCTTATAATATAAAATTGTGAATAATTAGAATACTGAAAGAGATACATTTACCATACGACTAAAGCAGCAAAAACAATCATATCCCAAAAAAGCAATTAAGCTGTTTTTACTGAAGCATTAAAACCCTGCAGCACTATTTTCAATGAAAAATTGCTGTTCAGTTGAATCATTTCTATAGAATTTTATTGAGAATTGAGAAACAAAAAGTCCAGGTTTGTTAAATTGTAAATTTTCAAAACTTTGTGGTTGAAAGAATCTACTAACAGTAACATGAGCTTTTAAATGATGCGAATGGCAATGTAAGCTATAGCCATTGATCATTAGATACAATATCTAATGTTACAACAATTATATTCACTTAGCAGTTAAGTAGGCGTTACATGCCGCAGTTAAACCCTTCACGGCTTCCCAAAACTGCTTCTCACATCCCTTTCTCTTGGAAATCTCACTGCTTTTAGACTCTGTCTCTCGGCGTTCCTTGTTAGACATCACAACGGGGATTATCAAGGTAGCGAAATACGCTGAGCTCTCAGCCCGGTGTTTTATCACTAACAACTTCCTCATCCTCTCTTCCAACTTAGCCCGGACCTTGTGAGCACGTTCCACAGACGCCCTAATGTCTAGACCCAGCCTCGTCCCGAAGTTGTTAAGTTCCCCCATATCACCCTCTACCACCCAGGAAGAGAGACAAAGGAAAGCGTCTGTAGTAGCGTTGAAAGGAGTTTGCTTTACTTTAAACTCAAAATCAGGGACGGGAGGTTGGGGCTCCACAACTGTGTTCCTCCGATTTTTCTGGTTCAACAACTCTGTCTGCTTCCGTAACTCTTCTTCCCTAAGAAACTGTTTCTTTAGTTCGTTCAACCTCGACATTTCTTCATGAGTTTCTTTATCATCTCTAATCTTCAAGCTACAAAGACACCCAACAATCTCTATCAAACCAGACACTAGACCGCTTATCCCATCAAATGCAGATTTTACTTCAGGCAGAAGTTTTTCCCGAACTTTCGTGGCAAAAAGTGAAGCTTTGTCTTCCGGACTGGAGTCATCGGGTCCGAATTTGTTGAGGCCCTTGTTTACATCGTTAGCTAAAATATTGAGCGAGTTTACGACGTCCGCTGTATGAAATAGGACGGTGTTTATTTTTTGGCACAAGGCCAGTATTTTTTCATGAACGATCTTATCCTCCGGTAGCTGTTCCCTGGTTTGGGTTTCTCTTGATGAAGTGATGTTTTGCGTAGCTGCAGCTGTAGTACTCATGGTCATCTCCGAATGTAGTTGCCTTTAGTCCTTTACTTCTAAAAACCTATGCCAAATATAAAATATCCTAAAATGTATTCATCTTTGTTTACTACATCAGCGCTGGTATACATAAGCTTGTGTAAGAGGATGAAAATTATCACAATTACTTAATTGGTATTATCAACTAAATGATTTCGTCGAACATTTACTAAATCAAAAATATAAGAAAGGGCAACTCAAACTGTGTGAGTAAAGAAGTAACGGTATATCATTGACCAAGGCGAAAATTTTAAACGGCAGGCTCGAACTTGAAACATAATTATGATTGAGGCGGAGCATATTTCTGCAGCTGCAAACAGTGCTAGACTGCAAAATTTTGCTGAGTCAAATCATCAGAATGATTCGCTATTTTAACATTGTTATTGGTAGATCGTTTTTGAGTATGATCATCATGTATAGACATGTGCTTGTTATAAAAACTGAAATATTTGTTCAACACGAAAGGTAGGTTACTTGTTAAGTAGCTATCAGATTACAACCGCTTAATACTGAATCTGGCGGCATTTTAGGACTTGTATATAAATGAGTCCTGAAAGCCTAAAATGCCGAATGATTTTTATATCTACACTGTGGCAGAAGCATCTCTATTCTTGTAGCGAAAATTGAAGATAAATAAAATGAGTTATATCGTTCTTCATGACTGCACTATTAAAATTGGCTTGCCTGAATCTCTCGCCATAAATGAAACATACCTTATTATTTACCGCGTGATGGAATTTTATTCCAGTTGAGTATTGTTGTATTACATCACTCTTGTTTTTGGTAGCAACTGCCCGCACCGCCTGCAATTTTTACTTGGTACATATTACATAACTCATAAGTGCAAAGTTACAACATGTTTTTAACTGGGGCTCCACCCACGTTGAAACATATCATTATTCAACTCAGCCTAGCCTTCGGCTTTGATCAATAAAATGAGATTTACGCCACTCGCTACGCTCGAGGCGTAATTCATGTTACTTCACACCTACTCGTTATGTAACTAGATTTAACCTCATCTGTTACAAAATTTCCAGTAACATGTTACCATTTGAAAACCTAAGGTAACAAGTACAAACTTTTGCTTAATTGCGACATTGTGAAATTCCCTACCTCAATAGGCGAAAGGGTCATACTCATATAGTTTGGCGAGTGGGGCAATTGGCGCCATTGACGCCAATGGATCCACTCTATGGAACAAATGGATGTTCCATTGTTGCCAATGGCGATGGGGTGACTTTTGCCAACGGTGGTCGCCTTAGGCAAAATGGTCATATAGTTTGGTGAGTGGGGCAATTGGATCCACTGTCGCTAATAGCGCCAATTGCCCTATTCACCAAACTATATGACCCTTGACCCCTTTGATATCTCAAAGGTCGGAATAATTTTTTCATTTGAACCTGAACTCCTTTCTGACTCAGTTTTTTTCTAATTTTCATATCAGTATCAAGGAAAGAAGTAAGAAGAAAGGAAAAGGATCATAAGGGATTTAATTTTCTTACATTGTTTACTGTCATGAGTAGCGATAGAACAAAAAAAGAGATCGTTTTGAACGAAGAAAATGTCTTTATAAATTGTATATTTTATCAATTTCAATATTAATTGATATGACTGTAATTGATTTCAGTTCAGAATGCCTGAAATGCCGAGTTTTGTCGCCTTTCTCTTCCAATAGGAACTATCTACACAGACTGAACATGAACGTTAATGAAGTTGATAAGTTATGACTAGGTTTTAGTGGAGAAAGTAGCCCTTTTATGTTAACAGCGTTCATTCCTCTTTAACTTATACGGTTGCTTTAATCGGATAATCTTCATATCAGGCGAGAAGAACTTAACTTATTATTATCATATAGTCCAATTGATTCATCATCAGGATCAAAAATTTGCATTTATTCAGACTCGCGGTTTTCTTATATCTTTTTGAAGTTACAAGTCAGCATAACTTTTTATCGACATAACCGAATTACTTAGTCCGTGCTTTAAATAGTCAAATACTAAGCTATATGGTTATTGCTTTATTGCTCAGTTTTCAAAGGGATAACTTTCAGAATTTCAGGTGTTTGGCCGTACAGCGCTTTTTTATCTAGCTTATCGACCGCCACTTCCGCATCCCCCTTCTTCTCCTTAGCAGGATCTTGGATCTCCTTGTACTTCATATAACAGTCTCTACAAGGTTTCTGCATCTGCATCACCACCAACACTATCATCATGAGTGCATGGGAAGCAAAGAAGTGCCAGAGATCGTGAGCATCCCAGAAGTCGTTGAGGATGCAGGGTTTGTTCAGCTCCCGGGACTCCCAAGATGGGATGGACTTGTCGGTGTTTTCTAAGATAACGAAGAAGAAGAGTGAGACCACCACTAGTCCTAAACCACAGAGAAGATATAACACCACTCCCACGGGGATGATGTATCTGTATCTTATCGGATCTGAAGTAATTGTAATTTGAAAACGCGAACGTTTTTTGTTGACTTTTGCAGTTCAAGAAGTTAAGGCCAATACTCTTTTTGATTATGGGCTGTTGAGAGTTAGAGTTATTATGATTGTGGTCAATTGTAAATATTGTTTTATTCCTAAAAGTTCACAATAGAACTATGTTCGATCATATTTAAATGCTACTCACATTTCTTATTATTGGGTCGAACCACTTTGGTAAGGGTAAACCACAGATCACCCAACAAATACATAAAAGAAGCTGCCGTCATAATGAGAAGAGCAACGATCAGTTCTCCAAGAATGAAAATAGAGATCACTAGCTTTCCAAGTACCACCATAACGAAACCGATCAAAACGATGAGGGTATAGGCCACAAAACAAACTTTCTTGATTGTTGTAGAAGTACTGGACTTTTCTTCTCTTATTTCTGCTCCCTGAGCCCCGAAATGTATTGTTGCTGGTCTAAAGTACGTTGTAGGGAGAAGATTAGCTTTGTAGGCAGCCCAAAGCATTATTCCAGCCACCCAAAGTCCAAGGAAGAGGAAAAAGAAAAAGGAAATTGCTGAAGGTAAAGGGCTGATGTAGTGAAGATTTCCTAGGAAGTTGAAACCATATGCAGGTCCCAAAAAGAAAAGAAACAGTTTGGGGCTCCGAATTGACTTCCTTTTGAAAGAGAACAACTTATGTGCATCATCGTCAACTTGCTTTCTTATTGCGTGTCCGTCAACCAACGCAGTTATGATATACTGAAAGAGTATAAGCAATCTAAGATAATTTGCAGAACACTGCATCAGTCGATTGTCCAATTTAAAGAAATAAGTTTGATGAATTTCGACAAGTCTATACATTAGAATTAATAACTTATTTGTATAGTAAACAACATGTATTCTTCAATCGTCTTCAAGGGTTTTATTTTGTGTTAAGACAGACAATTTTCGAAATCTTATGTAGTGATAATCACCTGGGAGATGACAAACATGAACAGAGTGTCAAACTGGAAGATGATTTGAGAAGGACAGATGTGATAAAGAAGGGATCCAAACCTGTAGGAAAATCATCATGGTTACCATATTGATCTATGATCACTTTCTGTTTGGCATAAAAGTTAATGAAGATATACCATGTGTGTTATAAGGAATAAGGCTGTACGAAAGCGTATTCGTATTTTCTTTAAACTGATGACTCATACTATACCCCTCGAAGATGAAAGCGAGTCCGAAGGAGTAAGCGATTGAATAGTCATATCTCTTGTGTCCAAGTGAGAAACAGCTGGTTTCAGCAAGAGACACCGAGATTATTATCAACGCTCCGTGCACCATGAAAGGAATGTTGCTGGCGATTCCGTTCACTGACACGTCGTAGTAGCCTAGTAATGATAATATAATAAAAAAGGTAGGATCTATCTTCAAGTCTGAAAGGAAATAATCTTCCTTTTATTAGGACAGCTAAAAATTGATACTTTAACAAACGTTTTATCAATGAATATCTGTTTAATTTTCAGTTAGTTGGAAAGTTGCCAAGTCATGGACTCACCTAGGTAAGGCCTGTAACAACGCTCGTTGTAGTAGCAGATATCTCGATCTCCCTTTTCCATCATCTCACCCCATTTTGCATGAACCACCTGCAAAATGGTATTGTAAATTTATACCTAGCGTTGTTTTTGGTGTCAATTAGTTCAATCTTTTTATCATAAAAGAATCCGCATAAGGGATCACAAAATGTGGAATGAAAAGAAACTGATGAGTTAGCCTGTTTTGTACCTGAAACGCGCTGACCAGCAACATCCAGGCTAGGAACCCTGTCAGATAGGCCAGCCCTTTATTTCCACTGTAGAACCAGTTAACCACAACCTAGGAAACTTTGTAATATTAATGTGGTTTCAAGTGAGGAGGAAACCTTTTTCAGGTCCTCATTTCGAGCGAGCTCGATCTCGACTGTCGAATAACATTAGTTAATTTGTGGCATAGCATTCGAATAAATTCATGAGCTATGAATTCTACAGATGCTCAATATCAAATGGTGAATATTTTTTGTATGTAAGAAATCCTTTCATTGATTTTTATTACCTGTCTCCAAGCTTGAAACGATAGTTTTCTTTCTGCGTTCATGTAGTTGAAGATGTATCTGAAATTATTAATGTACCGAAAAAAATTAATGTCCTTACGTTAATACGTTTTTGATGAAACATTCCAATAAATTGACAATTTAGATTTCACCAACTTTAATTCATTCCACAAAAATTTACCTGCAAAATATGGGGAAAATGACTCCAAAGCAGGACACTATCGTGAGGATGACAACTTTCGATACATACTCATAATCTGTGTTAACACTGAAATTGTTCGAATGTAAAAAAATATTGGTAAACACCTTAACTTTCATATCAAGAAATAAGAAGTCATCGAAATGTTGAGTGATAACATAGAATATGGTCATGTTTACAGCAGGCTTGTGCGTGAATGTCATTAATGTTACTTCTATTAAATCACTTTTATTTGGAAGCTTGTTACAGCTTCTTCGATACAGCTATCCTGATATACATCGTGCTACAGCTGTCATTACATCTGTCGAGTAAGCCAATTTAAGAGTACATTAACATTTAGGATTAAGGAATGTGAAATTTTGTCAAAATTACTCACGAGACAGATATTTCGATGTTTTTCGATGCAGATGTGTCGTGGAGGACGTGTCCGATGATCCAAATTCCAGGACCGAGAATCGGCTTGGATACATCCGACAAAACAATTCGTCCTGGAGAGGTAAGGGTGGTTTCTACGGTTTTCAAGATGGCAATCGTTATCAAGATCATGTCTCATAATCATATATGTTTTTGCACATGCAACTTACAGTGTCTATGGTGTTTCAAACTAAAACATTTATAAGGCATGCCCTTTACATTTCAATTGTAAAACATAATATTTTGTTAAAGGAGCAAGTAGCTTGTCTTGTAGGGTAAAAAGCTTACAAAGCATACGTTGAAATAAGCTAAAAGCACTTCTGTCAAGGATCTAACCAAAAGACGAGTAGCTAAGTCGCATGCTGTTAAGTGTTGTGGTATTTGGAGACACGAGGAAATTGTAAAGTTCATCCTTATCTTGTGTTACTATCATCTTTCCTGTAAAGATTTTTAACTAATTCATAAAGAGGGACCTCATTATGTTGTGATTGAATAAAAGGTAGAAAATCAAAATTCATCTTAAAATCGCACAAAAACACATGAAAACAGTCCGCAGTAAATGACTACCTATTTGGAAAACCTAAAAACCGTCGACCTCTTAAATTTGACAACTTACCAATAATGTCAGTCTGATTATCCCAGCCGCTAACACTGACATCTACAAAGCGGTAGTTTGTCTCTTCCCAGTCTTCAACAGAGAATGTGTGTATGGAGGGTATTCCTGGCTGGATCTCATGGGTAGTAGCCGTGCCGTCCAGGGGTAGTCTTATCGTACTTACGTGGTATTGAACCTCGAAAAACGCGTTTTCTGCACCTGGTAGGAGATAAAAAGAAGATATAAATGGTAGTTAGAACTCTTGGAGAGATTTGTTAAATCATTTGACAGAGATCAACTGCCAGATAGGACCAATTAATTTCGAGAGTCGCTGCTGCAGCGGCGCTGCATATATGTGATAGAAAATTCTTCCGAATCCCTTCCAACAATTCTGATGTCTAACTTCGTTATTCTGATACTTCATTATAAATACTACTTCATTATAAATATTATAGATTAAATTTGAATTTGGTCTATCTCAGACTCTTTTTTTGGTTCCGAGAAAATTGATTGTGTTAACAGAGTGGTTAAAGGTTACAATCATACCAGTAACAACGATTCTGTAATCCAAATCTTGTGAATCGTCACTGAATGTCCTAGTCCATCTGTAGGAATTCTTGTAGTCCTCCACGGTGGCGGAACATTCCGTTGAAACTGATGCCTGATGTTAAGATTTATATTTCAAGGGGAAGTGGGGGCGCTGACTTCGGCAACCTTCATGCCCCAGAGAAAGCTCGCCTACTTTGAGTTGGTTACAGTCTTAAACTCACTATTCACACGATCACCGATTAAATCAGATATAAGGAATTACTTATGAGTAAGTGTGGTGAGTAAGCGTGGTGAACTAATTCAATTAGTTCACCACACTTACTCATATGCTCTGCCGACAGTTGAGTCTTATTGTGCAATTACTGTGTGAGCAACAAACATTCCAATATCTTCTCGACTATAAATGCAAATTAAGTTGAAGCATCAAAATGTTGACACAAAATGTTCACTCACGACAACTTCTTTGTTGTCATCTCTCTGTAGATAAGCTGTCAGAAAGTCGCTTGATTCCTGGTTACAGCCTAGTCTTATCGATATCAACGATCCTTTTCCAACCTGAAGTAAAATTGTAAAAGTTTCTCCCTCTAAAAACATCATTATGTCAGACCCAAAGCTTAAAGTAATTGCTGCAAACATTTGATTAAGCTTGAAGAGCTTAAATAGTAGATACACATAAGATACTTATCAAGTGTACGCTATATATTTAGCATATATATTTAGCTATATGTTTAGATGAATAGTTATACATGGGATAAATAGAAGCAGGAAAAATTACTAAGGGCTGTGGAAGGTGAGGTGAAATGCAGCTGGGTAAACCGATTCAAAAGAAAGCAAAGCTAAAACCAATTTAAGTAGAAGCTGAATTAAAGAGCTGAACACGATAAACACAAGTTTTTCGAAAGCTATTCTGACCAAAACTGTCTCGTATCTTTTAAGTGTCTGCTGAGCCCCTTCCGATTAAATTGGAAAAGCAGAGAAAAACAGATGTTAAGAAATAAAATTGCTTGTAAACCAATGAAACCAAGTGGAACTGCATGGGGAAGTTCTGCTGAAGGTTGGGAGGATAAGAATTAAAAACAAAACTTTGAATATCAGCAGCACATACTACTACATTACCGATGAAATGATTGTGGTTCGGTTTGTGAAATACGGATTGTTATTACCAATGTAACCTGACAATTTCCCGTACTTTTTATCACTACTACGCTTCTATTGGGGTTTAGGTAAATTAGCTCTATATGAAACATTACAATTTTTAGCAGACTGCAGCGATTAAAATAAATTGCGATCCGTAAAACCACGAGGATTCCATATCTAGACTCCATATGAGGGTGTCGTGTCTGACAGGCATATGGAGTATGGACATATGATAAACGTTACTAACAGAAATAAGCGTGGAGCGGTTGTTAAAAGACTGGTTTTCATCAACAATGTAGTCAGCAAATATCTGAGACTCAACCCCAACTACCCCACCAACTATCAGTAGTAACACGATAACAGATCCTAGATGTCCCATCGTATTCTGAGAGAGATTGTTTAAGTATACTTTAACAAGGAGTGCAACTTGAGTGGATTGTTGATTGTTGAGGAGCTGTAAATTCTTAACAAGAAAATAGAACATACTCTCAAGTATTATTGTACAAATGTATTTAAACTATTGAAACAGTAACGCGGAAAACCCAGACTCTAAGTCTAAGAGTCAAAGTACAATGAAGCTGCACAGTGTGTGCAAGAATTATAATAGGTATTTGACATAGCTGCTTTGCAGGCCATATTAGAAAATACTATAATGGGTATCTGATCAATAGCTCAAACTTAGCACAATGTATCGCCTAATTCAAACGAATGTATAAAATTTTTGTTCAATCCTTGCGAAACAGCATGAGAATACATTCCTTCCTAAGTATTTGCACAATATAACGATGCACAGAAACATGCCATATTGACCGACTGATTAACTGGCGTTAATTCCTTGGGCGGAATTTCAGATACTATATAATACAGAATTTTCGGGGGCCGGACTCTGGGTCGGGGGACTCTAGGTCGGGGGACTGTAGGTCGGCGGCTGCAAACAAGGGTGGACTCTAGGTCGGGAGATCGCCACAGGGTGGACTCTAGGTCGGGAGAACTTATTGCAAGCTATACTGATTAGATAGCATGCATGTCGCTTATATCATGTTCATAGTTTATGACAAAGAGTTACAAGGGTGGACTCTAGGTCGGGAGATCCCCACAGGGTGGACTCTAGGTCGGGAGCCTGTGATGTGATCAGGGCCGTGATGTGATCCGCTGGATTATTGTTGACACCATCACTTACCGCTTGTTGGCTGAAATGCTCAAATCTCCTGTTATCGGAGGGGATACGTGATACGAGAGGTTCATGCGAGCCCGACATCATGCTACATGCTAATTCGCTAGGATCTCGTCCCACGTAGGCAACGAGGTCTCATGCAGACTACAGTGTATATTCTGAACAGAACCAAAGATGTATCCATCAACATGTCTACTGTTTTCCAAAGAACCTTTGGACATCCGGTCGCATTCAACGCTGTCCACAACGGCGACCCTCCTCCTCCACCTCCCGATCCTGCACTCTCCATCCGCCCTCCCTCCTCCTCTCAACGATCCCTTCCTCCCCCTACAAACACCTCCATCAAGATCATCCAAGGCAGGACCCTTACTTCTAAATCCCTCCTCAATGCCGGCTTCCGATACTCAAGAGATGGCTAACCTTCGACAGATGGGAGAAAAGCTTGGAGATGTGTCAAACGGAGCTGTAAGTGTCCTGGTTGAATCTACACCCTGAATGATGCCCTCCACTCTCTTGGCAAACCCCACACCCACTCTGCCAACGCTGGTGAGGCTCGCTCCAAGATCAAGGAAAATTTGATCTAAGCGACATGCATACTATCTATTCAGCGTAGCATGCAATTAGGTCTCCCGACCTAGAGTCCACCCTGTGGGGATCTCCCGACCTAGAGTCCACCCTTGTTTGCAGCCGCCGACCTACAGTCCCCCGACCTAGAGTCCCCCGACCTAGAGTCCTATACCCGAATTTTCATCAAATGTTATTTTGCTATTATGCGGTTCTTTTACGTGAAATGTTGTAGGTTGTCATCGAGGTAATTCAATCTAGGCTAGCTGCTTAGCTAGTACGACACTGCAGTTGTCTATAGCTGTAAAATAAATACGTCAAAACAAATTGTAGTAAATGCAAACTAACTAGTCAAGAAACAACGGCACGTAAAGAATGTAACTGCGATTCAGTGAGATGCCGAGGTCAGGCTGCATATGAATGGTCATTAAAGCGATTCATGCCGCTCTCTCCCATTACAACAAGCCCTGCTGTAACCAAGACAGTCTGAGCGTGCAACTACAATTCTGGTGCATATACACCGCCATGTGAGGACGGAAGTTGCTCGGTGGCACATTTCGTTAAGGTTAACCAATAGAGGCAAAATCGAATATTAGCTCTCCGCACTAAGTAAGCTTCTTGCAGCCTTCATACAGGAAGTAGGAATAATTACAACCAAATCAATTATATTTTCCGAGTTACTTTTTAGCGATTTTTTTACATTGGGTGCGAAGTTGACAATCACATGAACAATAAATTAAAAGAAAGTAAAGATATGGACTGGCACGAAAATTGTACTAAATTAGGCTCTTTGGGCTGAATTCATTTGATATATTCACTTCTCACTACTCACAAGATGATATACTCGGGAAAGGTTGTATGATATTGTAAAAGGTATAAGGGTTACAGTTTTATGATAAATTCATTATTCAAGCGAACATAGCACATGAAGGTATTGGAACTGTCGTATTGATATTGAACAATTTATAGCAATAGATAGTCATTGTGATTAATGATCGCAACAAACAATCGAGAAGGTGCAAAGAAAGAAAGACTTCAAAGAAAGAACGAAAACTTCAAAGATTCATTTTTGCAGAAAAACGCGCTTATATTGATTAAAGTAGGCCGAAAAAAGATGAAATGAACATGATTGACACCGGCAAACTAAGATAGTAGAAGAGTTTATTCATTGGTTTAAATGCTGATAAAACTTTTCGTAAGTGTTTCAACAATGGTATGTAGCACTAACTGAAGTTTGAAAAAGCACAGTTTCAATACACCTGGCTATATCGCCCTGCTCGTTTAAATGGAGAATAATCGTTACTATTGCAGCTTGCCGATCTGCATTTGGGTTGACAGTCCAACGATATTTTTCGCGAAGGCACATAAACTTTGTTTCGAAAAAGTTTTGGGTAAAAAATGTATCGGAAAAGCATGGAACGGTAATAAGCAAGACAAAGAGCGGCAAAATCTTAGTTGAAAAAAATAAGGAGAATGATTCAAGTCTCACAGTTAATACGAGTCAAATTGATTTGCTGTCGGAAGCTCCTCAAGGTTTAAGCTACAGTAGAGTTCAGCCTAACGATGTGAGCACTCAGCAAAGGGGGAATTCTGTACATCTTACAAGCTTATAGACATGGGAATAATTAGGTAAAGATATGCAACTCATGGCTTTATGGAATATACAAGTGCTCTAACAGTCTCAGAAAGCGAAACCGACCAAGTTATCCTGGTATGAAATGTAGTTATGTACATATCTTCTCGTGCTTGTATATTACAGTGACGAATGAAAATGTTGAAACAGTTTTCGGCAACAAACAATCCGTATGTCGATTAAAAATTAACGTGTTATGTATTATGAAACGATCTATAGCGTTGAAAAGCTAGTAAGCTAAAGTTAAACTTAAAGTGGGATAACAAAAGTGTACGAACTTTAATATATCATACTTAGATATCAGATAACTTAGATATGAAAATATACCTTTCAAATTTTACAGTATAATACAGTTAGTGTTACTAATAAATAGCCCCAACGGTACATCCGAAGGGTAATTTCTATGAACGCAGGTTCTGAATACTCACAGACTATTAGAGGTTAAGACTACAATTAAGTTATTACATGGATCGTTAAATATTCTAGTTCAAAACCCAATATTATATGTATTCTTAGGGATTAGAGTTAATGTTAATTTTAAGCAAAATTTATCCGATTCAGAGTTTATAATGAGGTTATATAACTGATTGTGAAGTAAAATATAAAAATAGGATTAGAATAATGCTTTGAGCATGGTGAGTGTTCAAAATAAAAATAAAATCAGAAATACATCCACCAGAGTTAAGGTTTGTTTCTAGTACAGGATTTGAAAATGATTCCCAAACGGTTTTTATCACTTTTTTTATAATTTTCTTAAACAAGTACTATAGTTATATACGGTAATACCACTATTGCTAGTGCAATTACCATATTAATACCACGAGCTTGCGAGTGGTATTCATGTAATAAATTCACGAGCTTGCGAGTGAATTCATTGAAGTAATTTCACGAGCTTGCGAGTGAAATTACGCAGACAGACTTAAGTTCAAGTTATCAGTCCTTTGATTTTAGTATCCGTTTGGTTGTCTTTTCTGAAAACAACAACATAATTCGTCGACGTAGTTAGGTCATATCCTAAGATATCCTGATCAGATTTTTGCTGTCAGTTCGTAGAATTATTCTTTTGACAACTAGCTACGTGATTTCGGCTGAAATTTATGATCTGGGAAATTGTTTCTTAGCCAGTAAAATTGCGTGATTTTGCTTTTTCTCTTCCAATATTTGAAGTTGAGATATTTACTTGACATTTTCTTGTCACCCAATCAAACCCTTCTGTCAAAACAAGTGAGCGAATTACGTTTAGAATTACCTATATTGGGACTCTTATAGGGCATTGGGAAGACCTAAAAATGCTGAAATTGTACCTATGCTCTATTTCACAGAAAATTGGCTTGAATATATGCATATGATTCTTACTAAATGTAAGGTTTCATGCAAAAATATCAACCACAAGGGTAGATATACATTGCTCTGTAAGTGTACTGTCGAAAGCAGAGAAATTGGTTAGAAGCAGTACGTTTTAAAGCCGATTTTTAAACATGAATTAGTAATACCACTGCAGTGTAATTATAACTATAAAAGTATTACTATTGTAAAACCACTGCAGTGGTAATACTATAGTGGTATTACTGCATATTAATTTTACTGAAAAATTAGCAAAGTAATAAAACTGCTGCAGTTTAAAAATCTCCGTGCCTTGGCATGACAGAGTAATTCCGTTTTGGAATGAGTTCTGATCTGCTTCAGACGCTATAACAATCAAATGAGGTTTATCAACTCCTGTGAATTCTAAACTAAAACACCGTCTTGTCTAAAATATGTTAATTCTCTAAGTCTTTTTTCAGGTAACTGATCTGCTCTCGACATAACAGCAACAAAATATAAAACATCAATTAAAATGTGATCAGGTATGTGGTTTCAAGTGGGGAGGGGGCCTTTTTCAGGTCCTCATTTCGAGCAAGCTCGACTCCCAGAGGTGTGCACTGATTGTTAACGGGTGTGTTGTGTTGTGGGTGGGCCGAAGGATCAACCAAGCTA
>JH152700.1:95781-110870 GCA_000226015.1 Mnemiopsis leidyi | reverse complement strand
ACACACACACACACACACACACACACACACACACACACGCACACACACACACACACACAGAGACACACATACACACACACAGACATACATACATACACACACACACAGACATACATACACACACACACAGATGACACAAGCACCAACAACCACCTAAGTAAAAAACTGTGTCAGGTGACGGTCTCTATGGAGATGGATGGTATCAGAGTGTGTGTCACTTCCTTGTTTGATGCGCACTGCCACAAACTCCTGGACAGTGTCTACGAATTCTCTCTTAACGGAGTCTGGATATTGGGTCAGTAAGATATTTTGCACACGTCTTGTTCCTCGTAATTGTATCACGTACTTGTACAACGTAACTTGTACCACGTAACTTGTACCACGTACTTGTACCACGTAACTTGTACCACGTACTTGTACCACGTACTTGTACCACGTACTTGTACCACGTACTTGTACCACGTACTTGTACCACGTACTTGTACCACGTAACTTGTACCACGTAACTTGTACCACGTACTTGTACCACGTAACTTGTACCACGTAACTTGTACCACGTAACTTGTAACACGTAACTTGTACCACGTAACTTGTACCACGTAACTTGTACCACGTACGTGTACCACGTAACTTGTACCACGTTCTTGTACCACATGTAACCTTTTTACCACGTTTTGTTCATCAGGTGGCAGCTCACACAAAAAAGGAATGCCAGGGCTGATACGAGACGTATCTTTAGTTTCTGGAGATTCTTTTCTTGGAGTAAGGATGAATGATATCGACTTTCTAAATAAGGTAAGAGCACTAGCTTTTTTAATCAACTGTGTGTACTTTGTAAATCATTTCTCACACAGTTTGTAACCGAGGGGCGAGGTCTGCCCTTTTCTCAAGAATAAATCGCGGCTGCGTTTTCAAACTACCTTGCACCTGAGATTTTTTCGGCAATGGCTAATTTTCATATGTGAACTTAATAAGCAGTGAGTAGTTGCTCTTGACGAGTAAATACCCCTCTCCCGACTCCCATCCCCCCGCCCCACCCCCTGGCCCCCCTTGTAAAGTAGACGTCAGGCAGTGTCACAGACAGTGAAATAACCTTGAATTTGACATTCCTGACCTGACACTTATTAGTTGCATCAGACTGTACAGTTCTGGTTCCGGGAAATTATGTGTTTATTCATGTATTATTGTTGATTACAATTGTTCTGCGAACTTTTCTCTTTTCTAGCTACAATTTAAGAATATAAACCGTAAATTAAGGATTTTACATATGGCTGCTACATAATTGAGACATTTTCTCAGACCAAGCTGAAAGCGTTTTACTTGTATATCATCATGATTCGTTGATCATGATTCGTTGATCATGATTCGTTCTAGTAAGTTCTGAGATGATTAAAATTAGGTATTGGGTCGGTTTAACATGCGACTCATAAACAGTGAACACTTATCCGAGCAAATAAATTGTGTGGAATTGGAGAGCTTTACCATAGACCGGGGTATTTTATTAAGAATATTTTATTTTTCTACTTCTATTATTGTAGCTGTAATTATTACAATTCTCAACAATATATCTGGCATTACGTTTTGTCATGTCAACCGAACATCGGGACCCCTTAAGCGTATTGAATTTGTTGTGTCTCATGGTCAATCATCCGGACAATCTTCAAGTTGTCTAAATATGAGACATGATTCTACCATGGTACTACCGTGATAGTACCACCATGAACTACCTTCATAGTACCAAGGTACTACTGTGATAGCACCATGAACTACCGTGATAGTACCAAGGTACTACCGTGATAATACCAAGGTACTACCGTGATAGTACCAGGGTACTACCGTGATAGTACCAAGGTACTACCGTGATAGTACCAAGGTACTGCCGTGATAGTACCAAGGTACTACCGTGATAGTACCATGTATGGTACCATGTATGGTACTATCACGGTATTTTATATATCAAACATCAAGTTTGGAAAAACTCCTGGAATCAATCTTCGTTTTAGCTCGATCCACTCTATGATGTCTCCACTTCTAACGCTATAGGTATGCCACAGTGAAATATCACCCCAAGCGGAATATCAACGCTTAGTATCTAATATCTATTGATAAAGTTGTTGTACTGCATTTGTAGGTTTTAGTGACTCGTGAAAGAACAGGTTGGAGTTAGGCGACCTAATTTACTTTGAAGCTGAGCTTATAATTAAAGGCTCCAAGGTCGCACGTGTTCGTCGCCTTATTAACTTACCAGCATTATTCGAGAAATAAAATTATTGATTGGAGCCCCTAATATTTTGTAAGGGTTGAGAATCCCGAAATAGCCGGACTAATCACGTTGATGCTTCAATAAGCCCTACAAGTTATCAAGTGTTGGTTTGATATCAAGTCTGTAGGATTTCTCACCACCCAGTTCTAGTCTGATAAAAGTTGATATTTTCCGGTTTACCTACACTTCACAGATATACCACTTACTTAGGCTCCAGAGACTCTATAGCTTGAAGTTTCGTGTCCGAATTCCAGATCTTACCATCGTCCAAAGACTCACTTCTCGCCTGACACTCTGAGATATGTTCCTCTTGTTTATTGTCACCCTCTTGTGGGTGGTGGGTCCTAGTGTTGGTTCCATTTCTATTTAAATAAATTATCTACTTTATTATTCTTTAAATCGATAAGCATATTTCCTATAAAAACTTTAGTGATATTCAATGTGATAAACCAGACGGTAACGTCTCTAAAACTATGAACACACTATTCACCAATCAGCTTATTGGTAATCCAGTATAATTGTCCATGTCTTTAGTTTCCACTAGAATAAAATTTCCCATTTCGACATTCTTCCCAAAGTTCTGTAATGATAACCACAGTGGGAGTAATGACTCCCGTCATTGCAGAGCAGTTCATAGGCGTGGAGCTGACCGAAGGTATAGTAGATCACTTTCTGGATCACCTGGCTGAGACTGCCTGCAATAGGACCACCGAAAGCTGAACTTACTCACCAAGTTTGATAAACGCTGTATATTGTAATCTTTTAAACAAGCACGATTTAGGACAAGTTGTTGAAGTATCCTGGTATTTTCACCCTGAGATTTTCACCCTATGATATTTCAATTTATATGCGATTCAATTTCAAAAACGTTGCTTCTCACCGTCTGTTTCTGTAACTATAGGAGTATAGTAACTCAGTAACGGTTAGTCGGATTATAACGACATAACTTATGCTGGGTAGTGTTATTTCACTTGTTACACGTTAGTTCATTACTGTTTCTTTACTTGTTACACTTTAGTGTCACTTCACTTGTTACACTTTATTTGAGCTATATTGATAAATGATCTCGGCTCACACGTGGTGTGTATCTGAATAGACTGTAATACCGTGTCGTTTAACTACCTATTCAAGGCAGTACATCTTAATAAACTTAAACTTAAGTATTTTGATTATTATTAGTCGGTACTTATTTCTTCCCCACTATGACTGAGGGTTTAAACATGCGTAGCTTTTGTGTCCGCAACTTTAGTGTCAACTTCAATTTCTTAAACTTTATAAAGAAATTATACGTCATCCTTCTTAAAAATCTACCACTGAGACATCAATTGAATTTTTAGCCAATATTTTTGAGTTAACCACTACTGACTACAAGGTAATTTTTACTCATCGCTTTTGATTTTTTAACAGTTTTACGATTGTATTGATTGAAATTTCCAATTCGCACATTTCCAACCGAAAAAAGTACAGTAAGGATGATAACTATGTTAAACACCGATATTGAAATCTACAAACATAAATTCTTATCATTACATGCTTAAGATTATAAAATAATTATGTCAACTATAGGTATTATAGGTACTCAAATCTTGAGTAGATGTTGGATTCTACAGTGATGTAGAAAGTTTCTAGAACCCTTACAATTTCCATACTATACAGAGCACAAGTGTTTAGGTTTTGGCACAAATCCAGGCATTATTGTATATGAATTTTCTTTACCCAGTTCTGGTGTGATTAAACTGATATTTTCCGGTTTACCAGCACTTAACGAATATAACAAATTCTCTAGAAAGTCTGTAACTTGAAGTTTCGTGTCCGAACTCCGGATCAGACAACCATCCAAATACTCATTTCTCGCCTGACACTCTGAGAGATATGTTCTTCTTGTTTATTGTCGCCATCTTGTGGGTGGTTGGTCCTAGTGTTGGTTCGGACCGGTCCTTTAACGCCCTACACTTTGGAAGCAGCACTAGCGATTATGTATTGTTTAGCCCGGACATGACTCCCTTTCAGGAAGCTCTGTCTGCTTGCATGTGGATAAAGCGTATCT
Organism: Mnemiopsis leidyi; assembly: GCA_000226015.1. Classification (NCBI taxonomy): domain Eukaryota; kingdom Metazoa; phylum Ctenophora; class Tentaculata; order Lobata; family Bolinopsidae; genus Mnemiopsis; species Mnemiopsis leidyi. The sequence continues at coordinate 106,560 of JH152700.1, read as the reverse complement.
ACACCGGCTCCTCATATCCTGTAGTGTTGCACTACTACTACCACAGCTCGTCTAGCAACGAGTTACGTATTACAGCTAACGGTCAGCACACTCATGTATTGGATGATGGTGGTCTAGACAGCTACCGCAGTAGATTTACCTCTCCCGCCGGTAAATGGTTCAACCTGTGTCTCACCTGGTCGATATCCTCTGCAACCAGTAGTCTATATCTTGATGGAGATCTTGTTGGTACGGACTCGACAACAAGCAGGAATTTGTATACTGGTGGAGGAATGTGTCTAGGTAGAATGCATCCGTCTTATTCGTCACATCCCAGCTACGTTTTCGGCGGAGAGCTGTTTAACCTGAATCTGTTTTCTGAGGTACTGTCGGCTTCAGAAATAAAGAAAGCAGTTCAGGAAGGACTTTGTTCCCGTAGTCTACAGCACCTTGAATCTCGAGTTCTGAAATGGGAAGATATAGTTGCAGAGCGTAGAAGAGGTTCTGTCAAGGACGTTAAAGTTTGTTCATCAATAAAGGAACTGTACACAGAGCTCAATGTAACCAATGTCACGTTAGCTACTACAGAAACTGAGTTGGAAACTACTAAGGAGGAGTTAATGGTCGTAGAAGGAAACCTCAACAAGACAAAGCTCGCTCTCAACTCTACCCTGGATAAACTTGGAACCACCGAGAAAGCCCTCAACTCTACCCTGGATAAACTTGGAACTACCGAGGAAACTCTCAACTCTACCCTGGATAAACTTGGAACTACCGAGGAAACCCTCAACTCTACCCTGGATAAACTTGGAACCACCGAGAAAGCCCTCAACTCTACCCTGGATAAACTTGGAACTACCGAGGAAACTCTCAACTCTACCCTGGATAAACTTGGAACCACCGAGAAAGCCCTCAACTCTACCCTGGATAAACTTGGAACTACCGAGGAAACTCTCAACTCTACTCTGGATAAACTTGGAACTACCGAGGAAACCCTCAACTCTACGCTGGCGGAACTCCAGAAGACCGAGAAAGTCCTGGAAACAGAGATAGCGCAACACAACGGGACCGCAGAGGAACTGGAGACTTGTTCCGACAGGTTATTCGACACGAGGAGTCAACTAAAGGCCGCAAGAAAGTTCGAGAACATTTCAAGATGGGACGTGTTATACACTGAACCGTTCTACAACCGTGTTTTTACTGATGAGCTTTACGTTCAGCTGACCTCTAGTTGGACCATGTTACGTGAGTTATGTTGACTTGTTAAGTGAATGAATTTTGTTTTTCAAAAACATATACGAAGCTGTTTCCATAGTGACCTCTATATTCTTCAGATTAGTGACTGCTATATTTCAATATAGCAGCAATATGACTATTATATCTATACATATTATATCTATGCCTTACTGCTGTTTATTATGTAACGTACTTATTTAATTATTTAAAGTTGTTTTCTATCGCTTCTAGGTAAACTGGTAGGCGTTAATATCACCGATGGAGTTGTCAGCCATTTCCAGAAGTATCACGTTGAATCTATGTGCGACGTTTTAGGCAACCTTCCTTCGGGCTGGGGAATGCTAAGTGAGTCACAGAATTTCTTATGAATGGCACTCTGTTTTCAGCTTACATCTTAAGATCAATCCATCATGTGGATTGTAGGTTAAATCACCGTTACGTAAATACAAATCTTTCAGAAGTGATGATATAATATCTAGTAACATAACGAGTAATTGTGAAGTAACATGATAAATAATATGATCATGTATTGTGTGTTATTTATGGTTATATAGAAACATCTTCTTCAGGGAAATTCGTGGGAGTTGGTATGACCGACGGGCTTGTTGACCACTTCATTGAAGCACACTCTGGATCTGAATGCGAGAATAACACCGAGAGCTAACTACAAGCAAATCTGTAGTTGTGAAAATCTTTCTGTTTCTGTTGTTTGGACATTGCAGCTCCTGTTTTAATACAGGAACGCTAATTAATTTGTCATGGCGTATTCATGACACTGAACAGAATTAGACTTCGCTATCTCTTACAACTTTTTATTTTACCTTATGACTTAAAATTTGATGTGTCAAATTGATTTAGAGATTTTAGCCTTTCTGACTTGACGTCCAGACTAACAAAGCGTTAGTTTGGACTCGGGATATACGTTCAAGATGAAAAGGTCCAATACTTTGGACCCAGAAACCACTTAAATGCACTTAATCACGTTTTTGCGGTTTTTGTTTGAAAGATACCTACTGTAGTTAGGCAACCCGCTTGCGTACCTTACCTTAATTCCCCAAAAATTGTTGTCTTCATTATGTACTTTTGCCCTTTGAAGAACACAAATCTCAAACCAATGTGCCCATTTCCCGAATCCCACGTCCCGATGTCCCATATTCCTAATCTGTTACCTGCACATTTCCCACAGGCGCTGACACACTTCTCACCGGACACAACCCTCCCGATAGCAGAAACCTTCTTTCTCTGTTTCGCACACGAAGTTGGTGGTGTTCCAATCTTGTCAAAGATATCTCACTTAGATTTTGGTAAGTGGTGGCTCTTGTTTGACAATCTTTTTAAATTCGGAAGCTGCCGACTTTAACCTGTTAATTTTTTTTCTTTTTTTTCTTGGTTCCGAGCTAAAATTGTTAAAATCGTGTTAATGATAAGTTGTAAACTTAGTTATCATTGTTTCAACTTGTCGTTTCTCAAACCGCTCTAACGACCGTTAACATATGTATTACATCGGGATTGTACCTGATTTACCTACTACTCAAACCTTTTTCAGAATCTCCAAATGACGTTTACACAGGGGAGCTGACGTGTAGCGAGCACCTAGACCAGATTATAAGAAGAGCTGTGATAAAACGGCTCGCTCTGGAGGCTGGTATAGTTGAATCGCAGCTGTCGGCCCATATTAATTGTACTGGACAAGCAGCTGCGTGAGTGTTTTAATGTGAAATTACTTCAAAGCACCCTTATTTTGCACTTGCTCACTTAAACATACTTAAGCATGTTTCTACGGTTTTGGAAGATTCATCTGGCAAAAACCGGACATCCTCAATAAAATTCTAAACTTGTGCTCTACTTGCCGTCAGTTGAGTTGTCTCCTTTTCCTCATAAGTCTCACAAAGAAACCTACAAACACATAATAAAAATAAACTTTTAACCCGTCTCACAGGAGATGGATAAAGCGGAACCTAGCTGACAAGTCCTTATCTCGAATGAGCGGCAGTCTGTACACCGCCGGACGAAAACTCTTGCTGAGATCCGTAGATCAGTGTACTGGTGTCGTGCTTCTCGTATTGAGTGCTTGTAACGGCTCTCCCGAAATTTTGTTCACTCTGGCTGCCTTTTTTAACTCCGGAATTGTCCTGCCCAAAAACGTCGTACTGGTAACTTACTTTGAGTAATGTTTTATATGTTAGCTCTTTCGGTTTACCGGGGTTCTTGAACTTTATAAAACCTATTTAGCGTAGCTTGATATCTGCGAATAATTTGAACTATTGTGAAGAGTGAAGACCATTGCTCCGGAGTCAGAGTAAAAATTTCTTGCATTTTAATCAGGTGTAGTATCAAAGCGATGGAATCCGATTTGAGAAATATCAAATAAATTTCCGAATTTTTAGGGTCGTGAGTTCACGCTTGTTGCCGCTACGCAGGGTTCAGTCCTCGCGAATCTGGCGCTAGCTTCACAGACGACTACGTGTCCTATCCAATTTGGTTTGTTTTCTCTGATATTGTTCTAAGGACATAAAATCGAGAAAATTTATTTCGGTACAAACCTAGTCTAGTTATTTCTTAATTAAGTTTTCCTACTGATAATAATTTACCCATGTCATACTAATTTTGCTGATAAGATACGTCTAATTCGCCGAAGTCCTCCCGATATAAAAGTCACATGATCACACCTCACAGCATACCACGGGGTTGTAGCAGACCAGTTCATGGCGGAGTGGAAACGAGCAGAGTCCGAGGATTTGATCGCGGAGCGTACCCGTCTGAAGCACGGAGAGTTGACACACCAGGAGGGAACTGATGATCAAGTGTTTCAGTTCCTACTGATGCAGGCTCAACAGGTTGGAAATGTCTTTCTGGCTTGAGTTGTCTTGCTGGCTTTTTTCGTATTGCTGGATTACCTTATATAACTTAGTTGATATTGAGAAACCATGGTCAAAGTAGTTCAATTTTCAGCATTATTTGGTAGAAATAAATGATATTGCAATCTACACCTTTTCTGTTTTGTAATTTATAAGGATTTTTTCCAGGGTAACGCAGATGCACAAGCGAACATTGGACGTATGTTTTACTGGGGCCAAGGAGGCGTGGATAGAAACATTGACGAAGCCTTTGAGATGCAGCGTGCAGCAGCCCTCCAAAATCACCCTGACGGGCTATTTGATGCTGGCATTATGCTCCTCAAGGGTCATGGTACAGATAAAAATGTAAGTCAATCAACGGATTGATTTGGCTGTGGTTTTAAAAGTGTTTGACGACTTGAGCTAGAAACTTAATTTTTTTGCGACTTTATTAGTCTACGATGTTCATTTCGCTCGCTTTCCAGACCACAAAAGCTAGACAGTATCTAGAAAAGGCTGCTAAAGCTGGCCACAAGGGAGCACCGGGAACTTTAGGTAAGATCTATGTTATTCTTTCGTTCTAGATCTGATACGATTTTGTTTAACCAGAAGTCTCCACGTGAAAAAAAAACCCATAAAAAATCGATTTAATTTAGCAGTTTTACATCAACTGTAACGATTTTGTTACCAGTGTAAGACTGAGTTGATGTGTCCAGGTTATCTAGAGCTGAACGAGAATGGTAATGTCACTGGAGCAGTGCATTACTTCAACCAGTCTCATCAGTTGGGCGACACAGATGCTACACACAATCTCGCTGTTATACAGACCTACTACGAAGCTTTTGATCCTGACCCTGTAAGTTATGTGCTGATTATAGTAGTTTGAATAGTTTTAGCTGCTTTTTCTTTTGCGAGATTTTAAAGATTGCTTTTTTATATCTGTTGACTGTTAAATTTAAAGGATCAGGAGACAGGAAATTTTACTCACTGATCGTTAAAAGAACTAGGATATGTGTATTGTATTGCAGCACTTGAATGTATGTATGTATAGCACCAGCGCATGTGTTGTATATTTCTAGAGTGTCCATCACAGTATATTTTATCATGTATAGTAATCATACTCGACTATAATTCTTTATGATTTTCTTAATCATTATTCTCCATAATCTCCAGTACTACGCTCACAAGATGTTCAAGATAGCCTCAGACAGGGGCCACAAAGACGCGACCATGATCTCAGCCGAACAAACCTTGCACGGCTTACACAACCAAACTGGAAACTGCTCTTCCGCTCTTAAGTTGGTACCCTCTCATTCCTCTTACCTTGATCCCGATTAAGCTTTGAAGGTGCACTTTGGAAACATCCGATTGCAAGAATAACATCACTGAAAATTGACTTAATGATTTTTACATTCAGATATATCAAGAAATTATCTGGACAGAGCAACTACGTTACACGCTTAATGAGAGAAGCAGTTACCTATTACCAAGATGGAAGATACGATGACGCGTTTCTCGAGTATCTTGTTCTTGCTGAGGCGGATATCGAAATGGCTCAGTATAACCTCGGATGGCTTTGTCAAGAATTTCAACATGAGGTATGTACTACTTGTGGCTTTTATTTTACTGGGGTTAAAGTCGTGGGGTAGCTTGAACTTGTTCATTTTATATAATTTGTTATTTGTCATGATGTCGTTCGGCAAAATGTCATGATGTCGTTCGGCAAAAATTATCATTGCGCGGCTTAAAAATGAATGTGACGCGCGGACTAGAGATTACCTGGAATAGCGCGCATATTCGCGATACGTAACGTCACGTACGTACGTATGCGCGTATTATACGTTATGAATATTATACGTTATGAATATGTACTAGCTTAATTTTATTACGTACGTGAACGTAAGTAACTTTCGTACAAAATGGATGTAACATTGTTGACAACCTACTGTCGCGGACTTCACGTATTTCGAAAAAACTCTAGTTGCACTTGAAGTGCAGCACTTCGCCGTTTAGGGTTAAGTAAAACAAAGTCACATATGACGTCATCACTGGGGGGGGGGGGTGGAGCGGGGTTTGGCCAATGATGATCTCATCAAAAATTTTAAAGATTTTTAGTACTTTTTTTCAAAATTTTTGATCTTTTTTAAAATTGTTCATCAAATTTTATAAGATAAAAAAAGACAACTCACCAAGTAAAAAAACGTACCTGCCTTTATATATATGTTTTTGTAAGTGCTCCTCACAGATACCATTATATTTAGTACTGTAACATTACATTTAGTACCATTATATTTACTATTGTACATTAAAGATCGAAGTGCTACTGGTATTCTGAATTGTATGTATTTGGTGTCGGAGCGTCAAGTTATTTCATTAATGATTAAGCAGTGACCAAAATTTTTGTGCATTTTATGACCCGTTAGATAATATTGTACAGTCGAAATGTACTCTGAGTCTAAAATGTACTCTGAGTCTATAAAAATTGCTATTTAATCTAACCATTAAATTTCACTTTTTAATTTTTATCACTAATTAATGATTAATGCTCTCAGATAACATATCAGTACCCGGATTGTACGCAAATTTATTACTCAAAGTCGGCTAATAACGGATATGGACCTTCTCAAGCATACCTCGCTAACAGTCTCTGGAAAAAGAGAGATTTCTATCGGTCTGCCCGGTGGTACGCCAAGGCAGCCAACAACAAAGTTGATGAGGTTAGTCACTGTTGTGGTGTTTTGTTATACTTAATGATTATAACTTGTTTGTTTGTATATGTTTTTTGTCGTAAATACCTGTTGAATTGGACTGGGCTTATGATTTATTGACTTTGTTCATCGAAAATTGAACGGCTACGGGCTACATGACCATAGATAATTTTACTTAAAATTACCAGTAAGCAACGTTCAAAATTTTCAGGGCTTATTTGGCCTTGGTTATTTCTCCAAGGATGGAATACCGGTTGGAGTCATAACAGTTAATGGCAGTTCATTGTATTTTGGGCCAGACCGTAATGTCTCTATGACAAAGAAGCTGTGGTACGACTGTTTCAGACAGGTCAGTCATAAAAATAGACCTAGAGTGATTTTTGTTTTCGTTATTTAAGGTCGTTCATATGTTCATTACCGCCATACAAATTGAAACAACATATGGGGAAGTCCTTAAACTTCCGCAGCTATCTTAGACGGTCAAAGATCCCTAATTAAATTATATTGCAGGGAAGCGAAGAAGCGTCAGTAGGTTGTGGTATTCCTTTGTTGTGGTTCTATCTGACGACCCTATCACTCTCCACCCTCTCCGCTACCATTTTACCACCGTTGACTGTCATTACTTTGCTAGCGATCGTTGTAAACCGGTACACAAGAACCTGATTTAAAAAAATAAAATTAGGTACTTGATTACAAACAAGAACTTGATGGGAATTTTCTGTTTAGCGGACAGTTCGCTCTATCAATGTGAAACTAGCTTTTGACCATTTTCTGTTATCGTTAGATTATTCATTACATTATCGGTTTTATGTTTTCAGGTTAGAATTTTGCTTGTTAAGTCAATTGCGATTCTCGTCAAATCTTTAGAACATGATATGAGAATTTGCCGTTTTCGGCAAAGTTTCTATGAGAATTGAGTATGTCTTAAGCTCATTCATTATCGGTTCCTCAAAGACAAATGTGGTCTACCTAACTGTAGAATAAAGCGTAAAATATTGTTTATAAGTAGTATAATAAATTCACTACACTGGCCACCAATTGAGCTTAGGTTATGCTGGGGTTTACAGAGCAGTCTTTGATTTCGGATAACACATTTTTTGTTAAGGCTTTTCAAACCAATTGCCAACATTTTTTAGTTTGATGGGTATCCTTGCAAGTGTAACTTATTTTGGATTTTGAATTTCAGTGAGAATTTTGTACTATACTATGATAATAAAGGGGATAACCTTCAGAATTTTTAAATTTATGATTGAGTTTCTATATCCTATATAAATAGTTGTGAGCTGCTTTATAATGTTCTTATTTAAAAACCGACTCCGATACATATTCGGTTTTTGAAAAGTTGTTTTAACGAGAAAGACACAAGGTATGAAACGAAAGCATGCTATAAAATAGTATCAACAGATTTCAGAAACAAACTAATTTTGATGAACAGAATACAGAATACAGAATATTTACATCGATGTAGAATCATAATCATGGTAATGGCATCAGTGGAACTCACGCAATATTTGGCTTGACAGTTTCATTTTCAACTCTAGCATTGTAATTAAAATCGCCTTCAAGAAAGAGGAAATCACTGCGGCTAAGTTCGTGTTAATAGTTAAAAGTTTCCATCCCGTCCCAAAATTTTGATAGAGTGAAAAGGTCTCTTAAGAGTAACCAAAGCAGTGGAAAATACTTTACCTTCAACAATTGTGAATTAAAAATTGAGCTGTCTCTCACGCGAATGAATACAGGTGACTATTCTACGTCGGCTCAAAGTCTAGTTCTTGACAAGATGATTGCCCTCATTCTTATAATTCTACCTTCGTTATCGAGAGCCACATTTATTCAGTTTCTGACATTTAGATCTGAAATTGATTCGTTTGATAAGTTAGTTTTACTGTTGCGGTCCATATGCAAGCAGCCACGATTAAGATGATTGATCAGTCGTGCTAAAGTATGACCTGTTTCTCTCCTGGGACCCTAGTACCACTCCTTAAAACCAAATACGGTCAAACGATTTAAACGGTTAATTCAAGCTATTAACTGTTGTCAAGGTTATAAAGGTTTTAACCGACTGTAGCTTTTGCTACTCTCTGCGCCGGCACGAGATCAACGTTTCGATATATAGTCAATATCTTCTAATGGACGAGTTATCTGTAACCTTGCACTGCTAGTAGAAGAGCTGTCTGATACGTCTGTTATCACGGTCTTCGTAGACTCCACGTTCTGTTTAGCATACTTCATTTGGTGGGCTGTCTGAAAGTTGAACGTAACGGTCAGGTTGTAAATATGAGCATTAATTAGTGAATGCTAAATGTAACTGTAAGGGTATAGTTGATTGTGAGCGATGAAATATATCATAATATTTACGATGCTAAAGTTTAACTCCTTTAGACAGTCAGCTATTCTGTGATCCCCAAGTTGGCATCTCTCTAGCAGTAGCAGAGCAGTAGGGTTCCCGTCGTCCTGCCCCAGAACATCGTGCCCAACAACATTTTTTCCCGCATATTTGGCCCCAGCGACCGTTACCCAAACCATAACCCTAACCCTTACGAAGTTGTCTTTTGTGAAGCAGGGCGTCACTGGGGCTAAATCTCTGGGTCAAAGTGCTCTGGGGCACGATGTTCTGGGGCAGGACGTCGGACACCAGCTGTAGTACTAGTAGCTAATTAGTTTGGATTTTATTTCTAATTATTGACCTCGCCATGCTCATGTGTACAGTTCCCAGGGAGGACACCGCTTCGGAAAAATTTAATTTCAAATAAGATACAACACCACGCCAAGCGTACTTGTAGGCTTATAACATACTGTCGCGGCCATCACGCGCTCTCACGCATTTCTGGCCTGGCAACAGAATTTCTTGACGCACACCGCCCGTTAACAAACGTACCTTTCCTCGCAACTGTTTGGAGTAGGAATCGCAAGTCTGCTTGAACTCCTTGACCGACAGCTTGGAGAAGCGGATGTAGGTGTATTTCCAGATAACTGCCTCCATGCTTTGATTGTCGTGGTTGACTGGTAGACCTAACTTTATTCTGTCTACTTCGTGGTAGCCTGAAATGGTAGGGGCGGGATTGCAGTGAAATCAAGAGTGAAGAGTAAGCACTTCAGAAGTGTGAAGAAGAAGAGAGTAAGGAGTCAATCAGGAGTGTTGGACTCTATGTAGTTTGTACAAGATAGTAAGTACTAGATAGTAAGTACTAGATAGTTAGAACTAATATAGTTAGTACTAAGATAGTTGTCGCGGTGATACCCGACTCACGCAGCTAAAGCTGAACGAGAGTTGTTAGAACGGTAGACGGATATCATCTCGTCAAAGTTAGAACTGATATAGTTAGTACTAAGATAGTTAGAACGAATATAGTTAGTACTAAGATAGTTAGTACTGATATAGTTAGTACTGATATAGTTAGTACTAGATAGTTAGTACTAGATAGTTAGTACTAGATAGTTAGTACTAGATAGTTAGTACTAATATAGTTAGAGCTAATATAGTTAGTACTAATATAGTTAGTACTAATATAGTTAGTACTAATATAGTTAGTACTAGATAGATAGTACTAGATAGTTGTTAGAGCTAATATAGTTAGTACTAGATAGTTATTACTAGATAGTAAGTACTAAAATATTTAGAACTAATATTATAGTTGGTATTAATATAGCTAGTATTAATATAGTTAGTACTAATATAGTTAGTACTATTATAATTAGTACTAGATAGTTAGAACAAATATAGTTAATACTAATATAGTTAGTATTAATAAAGTTAGTATTAATATAGTTAGTACTAAGATAGTTAGAACTAATATAGTTAGTATCAATATAGTTAGTATCAATATAGTTAGTATTAATATAGTTAGTATTAATGTAGTTAGTACTACTATAGTTAGTGTACTAATATAGTTAGGGGTCGTTCACATATGACGTCAGCAAATTTTCGGTAATTTTAACCCCCTCCCCCCCTCCGTCATCATTCATCATCATGAAAAACCCCCCCCTAAATGTCAGAGGTAAATTAACATAATGACATC